>NC_061158.1:60288453-60353453 GCF_022113875.1 Hydra vulgaris
CCACAGAGTTCGGGAAACCTGACTACCAGCCGGCCTCAGAACCATAAAACTAAGTTTTAGAGCTGTACCCTCATTAGGAGATAATAGAATGAGTTGCCCAGTCATAAAAATAGAGACACAAGCAATACCCACGCATTGAGTCATGAAGATCCAGCGTTCAACATCCTAAACTGGAAACAATGTATTAAAAATACATCTGCGCCTGCCTTATAGATGAGGAAGGTGCGAGGCTGGTCAACAGATAGAATCTGTTTACCCCTTAAGTCTTTGCCTAGGAGGCCTTCTACAAGACAGCAGCTGGATGCATGTAACATCTGCCCAAGATGAGTATTTTTATCGAGACACCATCTCTAGCCTTTACTCAACCAAGAGCCCCAAGGCAGGAGGTGTTTTAATTCGGAGTTAACTTCTCCTAGCCTTTGCCTAAAAAAGCGTATCCTACAAGGCAGCAGGACACGGAGCAGGTTGTACTTGGTTACATGTTACCAGTAGCAGGAAAACCTGACCTGACCTTGATTGCGCGCTAATTTAACTTTGAATTTAACTAAAAAACAAAACAAGATATCGCTTTAATAACACTTATAAACCAACATAGGAAAGTTTAAAAAAAAAATAATGACCTTTTTTTAAAATAAATTTTATAAAAAAAATTGGCCTTATTTCTGCAATGATAAAAATATTAAAACAATTCGGTTTTTTCGAAAACTAAATATTTATTTAGCCTACAAATAAATAAGATAAAAACCTTAAAAAAAAAAGAAGAATAATACACTACCCGCAAAGTTAGTGGATGGGAATAAAAAAAATGTTTCAATTTTTTAAACGAGGCTTGTAAGGTTGAAACATTAATTACACTTTGCCTTAAGTTAAGTGAGAAAAGGGGTTTGCACTAAATAACTTGTTATCATTGTTAAATCTATTTTTAAATTTTAAAGTAACCATTTTGGTTTTAATTATAGCTTTACTTCCTTGTGGCGATCGTAGCCTTACTTCCTTGCTTCCTTGCGACAAATTCTTAGCAACTTTTGCAAAAACCAAAAGCATAATTTAATATTTTTATAATCCTATATAAAGGAGATTGTTTTCTATCAAATAATTACATGAATACAAAGTAAAAGAAAACTGACTTTTATGAGAATGCTTACTAAAGAACAGAAAACTGCTATGGCTAAATTCATTTTGCAAAACAAAGAGAAAATGAACGGTTCTCTTTCTCCATTATGCAACAATCAAGATTGAAAAGAAAAATGGCAAGAATTTAGAAATCTTCTTGTAGCTCACGGTCTTTCTTCCACTGTTTCAGTTGAACATGTTCGGACAACTGAATGGCAAAACCTAAGAAGATCAACAATGGATAAGTTTAAAAAACTCAACAAATCTGGTGCTGAAGGTGGTCAATTATTCGATTATGAATGCACTGTGATGGAGATCATTGGAAAAGAATCAGCACATATTCTACCAGTTAATGTTGATGACATGAGAGTTGGAAAGAAAGTATTGATAAAAAAAATTGCCTGCGATGCCGTTCTAAATGAAAACATTTCTTTAGATAGTTCAGTAGACATCCCAGACCCAGGTAGTTTTGTATCATATTTTAAAATCAATAAACTTTTTCTAAGATGTTTTAAAAAGTTATTTGAATCAGTTATAACAGTTGTTGATAAAAATTCTAAATAAAAATTAGAAAGTAGATGTTAAAGTGGTACGGTGGTTGATAAATGCAACATATGTATAAAATTAAAATTTTCAATGTTTTCATTTAAAACATTGAAAATTTTAATTTTATACATATGTTGTATAATTCAAGTTAAAACAAACTCTAATTTATAGAAATCTCAATTGGGCAAGACGCTAGTTCATCAAGCTCTTGCATTGTTGTACAAGTTAATCCAGCCTCTAGCCTAGACTCTGTCTCTAAAACGCCTGTCGAAACAGTTCCAAAATCTTTAGCTGCAAGATCGATTGCCCAGAATATACCAGCTATATCTACAAGTACTAAACGTTCTGTAAGAAGCTATTTTATAGTAATCATTTAACTTTTGCAATAATGTATTACTGTATCTTCCTATGTGCCCAGTTAATAACAATTTAGTTTGTGTTAAGTAGTCACTAAAATATTAGTGTAACTTTTTATTTTTTTAAACACTTATTAATTGATATTATCATATGCATGCAAAAATTTATTTTAAATTGTAAACGTCATAAAACATAATTTAAGTCTTCACTTTCACATATTTTTTTAAGCATCTTTAAGTAAAATTGTTTAGTCTTTGACAAAACGACCGGCATCATCGTCATCTAAAATCTTTTCGGATAATGAGTACGGCACATTAAAGTAAGCCAAAATCAAGCAGAAACTGGATATGTTAAATAAAGAGGCTGAGTACAGAGCTGAACGTCATCTGATGGAGAAAATCGGTTTAAGGCGGAAATCGAAAAAGTTATTCTTGAGCAACAACTTCTCCGAGCTCAAATCCAGTCTTTGACTCCTCAAGACGCTCAAACATCCGAACCAAATACTTTCAGTCTTAATGAATCATAAAAACTTTTATATTCTTTATTAAAGTTTTATTACAGAACTTTATTAAATTGTTGCAGCAATTAAGCTGTTTAAAAATTGTTGCCTAAACAAATTCAAAACTTTTTATATTTTTATTAAGGAATATATTATGTACTAACTCTAGATTTAAAAATTTGTAAAATTTGAGAGCTGCTAAGTTGTTAAAGAATATTTCAATATAAGATACTCAAATTAGGGTCAGGTAAAAATAAAGCAAATGTCGAAACTCTTCAACTCCAACCTCCCATATACCTGAACAAGACAAAAATAAGTACATACAAAATTTACTAGATATTACATTATATTAGACAGCTTTTTATTTTCCTTTCTAATACCAATGGTATAAGTAAAAACGACGCTCCACGTATACGGCTACTTTCTTAGAAATTAAACTTTATGTTCCATAGGGTTGAATTTGGTTATTAGCTGTCCAATATAATGTAAATCTAATAACCTAGTAAGATATTAACAAGAGAAAAACTCGAAATTTTTGTTTAAAATTTAATAATTTTTTTAAAACTAAAATTTAATAAACTGTGTTTATTTATATCAGTTAAACAACTGCAGTATTTGATCCGTGCAAGTACCTGATTGAATTTCAGCTTGAGTGTCATCTTAAGCTTGAAAGGGCAAAGGTGTGGCAGGTAAAACTGAAAAATCTTCATATCGCCAACTTTAAGGCACATGTTGTGAATCATACAAGCACACACAACAAGTTTTGCAGCATTTTCTACTTTAGAAAATCAAATAGGTACTTGCAGAAAGTAAAACCTGTTTTTCAAAACCCCAAAACATCGCTTGGTAATATTTCTACTTTTTCGGTGCACGTCATTGAACCGACGCTTGGAGGCTGTTTGGTTGTCACTGTAAGGTGCGATGATCCAATTGTTGCAGGGGTAGCCATAGTCATCTAAGACAACTGCTCCAGGAAAAATTTGCTCACCCCTGACCTCAAAAGCAATCTAAAGTGCTGATTGACATAACACCTAAAATGTTTGAATAAGAAATCTAAATTTTTCAAAGTTGCTGGTTATTAATATACTAAATACTCTAAATATGAAAAATGGAAAAAATATAATATTTTGTAGAGTATAAATTTTAACGTTTTTCAAAATAAAATATCAAAATTATTCATGTATAAATAATATCTATTTTAGATAAGAAACAAAGTCCATGAAAATAAAAACTTTATAGAATTGTTTATATGGATGTTACACTAGTTGTATACATATCTGTTTACTTTTTAAAATATTTAGATAATTAATAAACTAAATCTAAATAACAATATTAAGCTAAAATTTATTTTATACAAATTCAGTTAACAAAAACTTACCCTAGAATCATGTCATCGCCCAGTTTCATCAGCATAAACATAATAAACATACAAATCTGGTCCACAGAAGTAAAGGACATTCAATGAATAAAACTGGTGGCGATTGAGAAATGCATCTTCATCTTTTGATGTAGGGATGATTGGTATGTGACTTTTATCGATGCAACCACACACACTTGGAATCTGTGCCATAGAATAAAACATACTGGGAGGGTGTCAACAGGATGAGACTAATGAATAATTTCCTCTCGTTGACAAAACAAACTATTTAAAACTGCATGAACAGCTTGATTGCTGGAATGTTTTTCAACACCATGATCTCGCATGATAAAATGAAGCAGCTCCTGAAATTTAAAAAGTTTTTAACTACTTTAAATATAACAATTCCATCCATACAAAAACAAAGAAAACTACATCAAAAAACCAGCTATACAGAAACAAAAAATAAAAAATGGAACTTTAAGAATCTTAGCAGTCTTTCCAGATATATTAAATTAAACTTTTATAAACACCTTGAAATTTACATAATCCATATTTTAACTGTTAAAGCAAAGTAATCATTAAATTGTAATAACATATACCCAAAGAATATAAAAAAAATTAATTTGATCTCTTGGGGGTAAACTTTTATTTCTACAAATCAGATGATGCAGATCATCTTTAAGCGTTTCTTTAAGCTCATCCAGAACTGAAAGCGCCACTCTACATCTTTCACAAAAAATAGCATCAGATATATTGTCTTAAAACTTGCCTTCATGAAACTAATATATATATATATATATATATATATATATATATATATATATATATATATATATATATATATATATATATATATATATATATATATATATATATATATATATATATATATATATATATACATATATATATATATATATATATATATATATATATATATATATATATATATATATATATATATAATATATATATATATATATATATATATATATATATATAGATACATATATATATATATATATATATAGATACATATATATATATATATATATATATATATATATATATATAATATATATATATATATATATATATATATATATATATATATATATATATATATATATATAGATACTATATATATATATATATATATATATATATATATATATATATATATATATATTATATATAATATATATATATATATATATATATATATATATATATATATATATATATATATATAGATACATACATATATATATATATATATATATATAATATATATATATATATATATATATATATATATATATATATATATATATATATATATATATATATATATATATATATATATATATATATAGATACATATATATATATATATATATATATGTATATATATATATATATATATATATATATATATATATATATATGTATATATATATATATATGTATATATATATATATATATATATATATATATATATATATATATATATATATATATATATATATATTTGCCATATTTCTAATATATATATATATATACACATATATATTTATATATATATATATAAATATATTTATATACATATATAAATATATATATATATATATATATATATATATATATATATATATATATATATATATATATATATATATATATATATAAACACATGTGCATGTGTTTATGTATATATATATATATATATATATATATATATATATATATATATATATATATATATATATATATATATATATATATATATAAACACTAAAAAGATTGATTATCTTTATCAAAAATATTGAATTGTCTTTGTATTTTAAATAAAAATTGTTCTTTATAATTAAAAAATTAAAATCTAAGAGCAATTGCTTTTTACCAGTTGAGATTGTCTGTTGGTGACACTTTTTTGAAAATCCAAGAAATCTTCAACATCTGACTCTGACTCAGAAATGTTCTTTTTACAAGTTTGAAATTTGCTATAAACTTTTTTTTTTATTATTAGAGAACTTTTATGAAGAAAATACAAGAATTTAGTTATTTATTAGCCTCATATATAACTAAGAATTTAGTTATATATTAGAAATATGGCAAATAAAGAAACAAACAAGAAACATAACTTGACTCAGATATCTTTTCAAAAGAAATATAAGTCAAGTTATATTTCTTGTTTTTTTCTTTATTTGCCATATTGGTCAGTGCAAAAGATTCTTTTGCACTGCTAAAGAATATTAATAGACACAAGAAACAACATACACTCTGTAGTTTTTTTTAGAAGAAAGTAAATAGTTATAAAATATGTTACTCTTTAAGCATATGCTTCAAGTATTTATTTGCTTAGAAGAAAATAAGTAGTTATAAAATATGTTATGCTTTAAGCATATGCTTCAAGCATAGTATTTGTTATTATTAATATTAGTATTAAATAATATTAATAGTATATTAATTTATTTACACTTATAGTAAATATTATTTTATTTATAACAATAGCATACATTTAATATTAAATACTAAAATATGCATTGCTTGCTTATGCATACTTTAAAAAACATTGCTTGCTTATGCATACTTAAAAAGCATTGCTTGCTTATGCATACTTTTGTATTTAATATTAAATATATGCTATTAATATAAATAAATTAATATAATTTTAATACTATTTAATACTAATATTAATAACAACAAATACTATTTGTAAATACTTTAGAGAGATGCGCATCTCACTAAAGTATTTTCAAGTAGTATTTGTTATTAAATAGTAATATTTTTCAACAAAAAATTAAAAAAACAAAAGACTTAGAACTCTACACACATAAGAATCTCTAAAAAGAGTTTTATATTTTAAAAAATGTGTATACGTACTCTTAGAAACTCGATTAGCAAAATGTTTAATATAGTTTGCAGTTTAAAAAACCGTTTTGCTTTTTAAATGACTTAATATAAAATTATTACATATTTTGAATGTTTAAAGTAAGTAAACCAAATACAAAATAATATTTATTTTCACTACTTTACTTATTTTCAATATCTTTGATATATTTTTACATTTTTAACTCAATAAAATTCAATATTAATTACAATTTTACACCTCTCGGGCAGTGGTTCACATAATTGTAAAATTGTAAACAATAAATCTTTATATAGGACTGCGTAATTTTACAATGTAAACAATGCTACATTGTAAAAATTTACATTGTAAATTCGCTTAATAGGATAGGCCCTTGGTAATATAATGTAAAAATGTGGTCTTTCAAAGCATAAACAAATTTTTTATATCTAATAAAAAAAACTAATTATGTGCTCATTTTTGCGGTCGGTGTTTAATTATAAAGAATGATAATGCCTTGAGATTTGAGTTTTGCGCTGTTTTGTAAAGAGAACATTAAGATATTAGAGATTTCTGCTTTACAATTCATTTTTGGAAATGTTAGTCCTTTATAATGGCAGGAAACAACTATAATTTAGCTTTTGGAATACTTATTTTTTTAAAAAAAAGAAAGTGCTACCATGCACTCTTGTAAGTCAATTTTATTGCGAATAATCAAAGAATTTGATAAATGCATTCCTTTAGAAAAAAACATAAGGGCGGAAGACCACTAAAAAATGATGTATAACTTTATATATAAAAAATGATCTTGAAATCCCGAGATTAATCATTTAATTCGGGATATTTTAATTTAATATATAACATATAAAATACAGCTAAGTACTAATCTTTAATTTTTTTATGTTTTATTTCAGTCTGATTAGCTCAGACGTAAAATAAAATACAATAAGAATCTCACAAAAAACGTATGTAAAAAACCGTTTAGAAGACAAAACGTAAGCTTATACACACCCGGCTTGCTATTTAGTAATAGTTTGGATTTGTTATTGCATAAAATTCTTTTTAAAGTTGGCGGTGTTGTAAATATAGCTTTAGCGCCGTATCTCTTGAGCTCTTTCCTTATCTTTGATGCTGTTCTTTGAATCCATTGGAGTTTTATTGTTATGTAACCATTTTCTGTTTGATTTGCAACTACACCAACAGGATTGTTTTTGATTTTGAGATTTTTTGTTATAACCTCTAACTCTGATCTTTTATGATAATTTTCAACAAACATATTTATTATAAATTGTATTTCATCTGTTTGATTGTTGGTGATTTTAATTTCTCGAATATGAAGTCTAATAATGGTATTAAATCTTTTAATCCAAACAATTCTAACGAGAATTTTTGAAAATTTACCAAAACAGTCTCTTTACACAACACATCACGTTCCCTACTTTCTAGACATCTTATGGTTCCCCAAAAAATATGTTGGACTTATTATTTACCTACAACAAAAATTCTAATTTAAATTTGTCTCCTAATTCTATACTAGGTAATAACACTAAGGGTCACCTGTAATACTATAGGTCATATCCTTAGTAATACCTGGAGAATCTTAGTTTCAGAACCGCTACCCGAAAACGAATCTCAATTGTTTAATTACAACAAAGCTGATTATAATTCAATATCCAACTTTCTTGCATCGATCAATTGAGATATTATATTTCTACACAAAAATGCGAATCAAATGTTTAATATATTAATCTCTTATTATTGTACTGCTTGCGAATTCTTTATCCCCAAGATTAAAAAAAACAAAAAAAAAAGTATGATCCTTGGGTTGCTCTACATATTAAAAGCTTAATCCGAGCAAAAAAATCGGCTTGGCACATCAACTGCTCAACTAAATGGAAGAATAAAGATCTCAAAACAAATTACAATCGTCTTAATCGTTCCGTTAAAGCGGAAATATTTAAAGCAAAAATATTACATGAAAAAGAAATTATATACAATTTCTTTTTCATGTAATATTTTTGCTTTAAATATTTCCGCTTTAACGGATCGATTAAGACGATTGTAATTTGTTTTGAAATCTTTATTCTTCCATTTAGTTTTATTCAATTAGATCTTTATTCTTCCATTTTGTTCTGAGATTTTGATATATCAAAATCTCAGAACGACCCAAAACTCGTTTACAAATACATTAAAAACCAACTAAAAGTTAAAGATAAAATTCGTTCTCTCAAAAATACTTCAGGTGAAATTACTGAAACTCTTCCCGATATACTTGGACTTCTGAACTCTCAATTAAAATCTATGTTTACTCTTGAAAGTCACAAAAATTTTCCATTGTTAAATAAAAGTAAAGTTAAACCTAAATGCAATTATAATAACAACTTGGATTTTTCCATTGCAGATATTATTAATGAACTTACCAATCTAAACCCTTACAAATCTTTTGGACCTGAAGGGTTGCATCCTATGTGCCAAAAGCTTCGCAATTCCGCTTACAAAAATCTTTTATGAATCTTTCAATTTTGGAATAGTACCAACTCTCTGGAAATTAGCAAATATTAGTCCGATCTATAAAAAAAAGGGAGAAAACTACTTCCTGAAAACTATCGCCCTATTTCACTTACCTCTGTTGCGTGCAAAATATTTGAAAAAAATGTAAAGAATAAAATCTTGAAGCACATCAATGATAACAATCTGCTCTCTACAAATCTACATGGCTTCCTTCATCATAAGTCATGTGTAACCAATCTAATAGAGACTTTTGACATTATTTCGTCTTCCCTAGCATCGCACCAGTTTATAGATATAATCTACCTCAACTTTGCTAAAGCTTTTGACTCCGTACCTCACATCAGACTCATGTTAAAATTAATATCATTTGGAATAAACGGCAAACTACTACAATGGATTAATTCCTTCTTAGTAGGCAGAAAGCAACGCGTTACAATTAACAATACTAGCTACGACTGGGTTGATGTTCTTAGTGGTGTTTCTCAAGGTTCTGTTTTCGGCCCGCTCCTCTTTATTCTTTTTACAAATGATCTTGCCCAACTTACAGAAACTTCTGAAGTATTTGCAGACGATACTAAACTTTTTTCTAAAACTTCATCGCAGACTAATTTCGTTGATCTGCAGAACCGTCTACGCTTAGTATACGAGTGGTCAAACACTTGGTTACTTAAATTTAACATTTCAAAATGCTGTGTTATCCATTATGGTAAAACCAATCTTATGTATAGCTACTTTTTGCAAAATAACCAAGGTATAAATGAAAACCATTCCACGGAGCATGCAGTAATTGATCTTCTAACCAAATTCTAAATGGTTTTGAAAACAATAGTTACATTCTCGGAATATTTCTAGATCTATCCAAAGCCTTTGATACTGTCAACCACAAGATTCTAATCAACAAACTATGTAATTACGGAGTAGCTCACTCTAACTTAAAGTGGCTGTAATGTTATTTAGAAAATCGTAAACAAGTAGTACCATTTGGTTTGACATGCTCCCCATTTGAGTCAATAAGTTGTGGAGTTCCACAAGGATCAATACTTGGACCTTTACTGTTTTTAATTTAGATTAATGATATTTATTTGTCATCAAAAATACTTAATTATATTATTTTTACTGGTGACACTAATGTTTTCTATTCTGATTCAAATTTAAAAAATATTTTTCGTAATGTAAACACTGAACTAACATATCTCAATGAGTGGTTTATAGCAAAAAAACTTTCGTTGAATATTGAAAAAACAAAATATATTTTGTTTGCTAAACCATCTAAATCCGATAACCTTCCACTTACACTACCAGAACTAACTATTAACAATATTAAAATAAAAAGAGTGTTTTCAATGAAAATACTTGGAATAATTTTTGAGGAACATTTAAATTGGAAAAGCCAAATAAAGCTAGTCGAGAACAAAGTTTCTAAATAAGACTAAACCTCTTTTGAACAAAATTTGTTTAAAAAATTTATATTTTTCGTTTATACATAGTCATATTAACTATTGTAATACTGCCTGGGCAAACAATCACTCATCTTTCTAAAAAACTATTTACACAAAACAAAAGCAAGCAAGTCGATTAGTTTCGGGCATGGATAGATACGAAAGTGCCGATCCGTTACTCAAGGAAATAAATGCCCTAAATGTATACAAGTTAAACATCTACCATAACTTGTTATTTATATTTAAACTTCAAAACGATTTAATTCCAAATTATTTTTATAAAAACTTCTCTCTTATTAATCATAAATATAAAACAAGACACTCAATAAATAATTACTACATCCCACTAACATTACTCAAAAAGTCTGATTTCTCAATTACATGTCGGGGACCACGCTGAGGAACTCGGTTCTTGACGAAAACATGAAAAAAATAAAATCTATTGATATATTTAAAAGAGCTATAAAAAAACACTCACTAAATTTAAACAATACATACATTCTTTCATTTTTTTAATTAAAATATATATATATATATATATAATTATTTTGCATGTGTATATATATATATATATATATATATATATATATATATACATATACATATATATATAAATAAATATATATATATATATATATATATATATATATATATATATATATATATATATATATATATATATATATATATATATATATATATGTGTGTGTGTATGTATATATGTATATATGTATATATATATATATATATACATATATATATGTATATATGTATATATATATATATATATATATATATATATATATATATATATATATGTGTGTGTGTGTGTGTGTGTGTGTGTGTGTGTGTGTGTGTGTGTGTGTGTGTGTGTGTGTGTGTGTGTGTGTGTGTATGTATGTGTATGTGTGTGTATGTGTATATGTGTATATGTATATGTATGTGTGTATATGTATATATATACATATATCCTTCTTATATATATTCTTCTTGTTTCTTTTTGTTTGTCTATTTTAATTTTGTTTAAAAAAAATATGAGTTGGTGAACTTAAATCTATAAAATGTTCGGAATCTTTTTTAATTCAAAATATCTTTTGTATATTTAAATATATATTATAAAGTTTATTGGATATGTATACGCATATGCACGGATTTGTAAATTATTTTTTCAAACTTTTTTATTTTTTATTACTTTCAAATTTTTTAGTTTTGTCAAACTTAAAACTTATTTTTTCAACTTTTTGATTTTTTCAAATTTTTTAATTTGTTTTTTTTTTTAACTTTTTTTAATTTCACTCTTATATATTATTGGAAATTGTAAGAATTTTTTTTTTTTAATTTTCACGAAGGGGCTTGGTGATAAGACATTTTGTCTTCTACTTGCCCCAGTCAGCTTGCATTTGTATAAATTTATTTGAATGTAAGGTTAACATTGTAAAATGTGTCAAATGACGAAAGAAAAAAAAAATAAAAAAAAGTCTAAGAAGCTCTATTAAAGAGCGCGATTTAGGAGTCATTTTTACACCTAACCTCAAGTGGAGTACACATATTCAGTCAGTTGTCTCCAAATCTTTACAAACTCTTGGTATGCTAAAAAGGACATTCACCATCGTTGATGAAAAAATGGCTCTCAAAGTAAGACCACACCTTGAATATGCAGTGTTTGTTTGGGCCCCGTATTCAAAAACTGACGTAGCTTTGGTTGAATCTGTTCAACGTAAAGCAACAAAATGGGCTTTAAACTTGAGAAATCTTCAATACTATGAAAGACTTAAAAAACTAAACTTACCATCACTCGAGTTTTGACGCCTACGATGTAATCTAATACAAAATTTTAAACTAATACATCGATTTGATATAATTAATAATATATATTAACCAAAATTTATTAACTCATTGTCACGTGGTCACCATCTCAAAATAAGACGTTATTATTAAAAGGATAAACATTTTTATAATTTAGTTTTATTACCTGTTACAACAGTTTTATTATTGAAATACTTCCAGGAACTGGAAGATACTTCCAGGAACTGGAAGATACTTCCAGGAACTGGAAGATACTTCCAGGAACTGGAAGATACTTCTAGGAACTGGAAGATTCTTGGATACTGTGAATATGACTAGTGCTTTTTTGAATATGACTAATGCTTATGTTTTTAAACATGCAACATATAAATAGATGTTAATGAATATAAATGAGCGAAACACATTTTTACATATGTAAGAAAAATTATTAATAGAAAATATTTAAATCTTTAAAAATAGAAAATTCTGTTAACACTTTAGTTCATTACTTATATAATGTAACTCAAATTTAAATAGTTTTTTAAACATACTAATTATAATTCTTTAAATACTTTTTTGTAGCAGATTACCTTTTTTTTTTTTTTTACCTTTTTATTTACAATATGATAACATCTATTTATATGTTGCATGTTTAAAAACATAAGCATTAGTCATATTCAAAAAAGCACTAGTCATATTATTAATGTAAAAGTGTTTCGCTCATTTATATTCATTAACATCTATTTATATATTGCATGTTTAAAAACATAAGCATTAGTCATATTGTAAATAAAAAGGTGAAAAAAAAAAAAAGGTAATCTGCTACAAAAAAGTATTTAAAGAATTATAATTAGTATGTTTAAAAAACTATTTAAATTTGAGTTACATTATATAAGTAATGAACTAAAGTGTTAACAGAATTTTCTATTTTTAAAGATTTAAATATTTTCTATCAATAATTTTTCTTACATATGTAAAAATGTGTTTCGCTCATTTATATTCATTAACATCTATTTATATGTTGCATGTTTAAAAACATAAGCATTTTGTAGTTTGTTCTACAAAATTGATAAACATCTGGCACAATATATCAGATACATGTTGTATCTGGTTATAACAATCTGATACAAGATATCAGATTATTATAAATATATTGCTTTATATTAAAAATTTCACAAATATTAAAATGAATGTACAAGCATTTTTTAGTGATGATATCAATTCTGAAAATTCTTTTGCATTTTGATAATATCTCAATTTCAGAAATTATTTTTATTCATAATAATTTATATATTTTTTTAGACTTCGGTTTTATTCATATCATTTCAACTTGAAATTTTCAAGATATGATCTAGGTTCGAAACGAGCTCTGGACATATTTTCGCGTCACGGTAAGGAAGGAGTGAACTTAAGGTAAGGTAAGGCGTGAACTTCCTGGTTAAATGCACTTCCGCGGTGCTTTGTGACAAGACAGTTAGGTCTTCTTAGGGCACCTAAATAACAACAAAAAAAATATACATATTTTCATATAACCTTCATAAAAAAGGTAGTATATTCAAAATATACAAACAATGTATTTCTAATAGTTTTGATAAATATTACCTGGTATAAAAATATACCTAATAAAATGCTTTCTATTTATTTTGAATAAATTAAGGTGTAGATGTTTATAGTAGTTCTATTGGTTTAAGGTCAAGTTATTATACTATAAGATTAGGCTTTTCTATTGGTTTAATATTAAGTTAGACTTAAGGTTAGCTGTTCAATCCAAACATATTTAAAGCTAGGCAGTTCAACAAACTATGTAAGTTAAAGTGTTTGTAGATTCATGAATTAGAATTTTCATATTGAATGAAAATAGATGATAAGTGATACAGTAGTTATTTTTTATCTTTGTTTTTTAGGTTTTGGCAGGCTGTACTTGACGACTTACCTTCCTGCAACGAGACTAAAAGAACCTCCAAATATGAGTCCATTTATTATGTCATTGCAGCATGTTCTACAAAGATTTTGCTTTTTATTATATTTACTAATTATTATTTTTAGATTTATTGTTTTATGCTAGGTTTTTTTTAACAAATTTTAAATTAAAAAAATTATTTCACTTAAAGATATTTAGTTTTTTAATAATTAATTTTTATTCAGGAGAATAATTATGTTTAGAGTGTCCATTTTTTGTAATAATTTTCTGCAAATATAAATTTGATATTATTAAAGAATTTTGTTATTAAAGAATTATTAAAAAATTTGATTAATGTGAGAGTATTATCTCAAGATATAACTAAAAAATGAAACATAGTATAAGAAGTTCATAATTCCATCAATAAACTCCAGTTTCTTTGCTCCGTTATATGCCATCGATTGCCCGCACCGTAACATTACCTCCACTAAATTTTAGTGTTTATTGAATGCATCTAAATGTGAATGCTTCATAATTTTTTCTCCATAACTTTTGAGCTCCATCTGACTTCACAAAATTAAACTTTGTCTCGTCAGTCTACAAACTTTTTTTCCAGAATGATACCGGCATATTTACACTTTTTAGCAAATGCAAGTCTTTGGTCTTGATGGATTTTTGAAAAGAATAGTTTATTGCATCTCTTGCATTAAAACTTCTCTCTTTTAATCGATTTCGAATACTACATACACTAAAATGTATTCCGAACCTTTTTGCGAAACGCTTTTTGGTCCTGATAAAATTGTAGTTTTTTTTCACCATCTTTCGCATCTTGAAAATTTGCTAATTATTTCTGGAATTTATTTTACGGTCAGATTGGGATCTAAGCTGCTTTTTCACATATCCGTTTTTTCTTTATATTCCGCATAACGCTTTTTTTACTTTTTAATCAGATTGCTGATGGTTCATATCCAGCTAGCACAGATACGTTGGGCCAACGTGTGTAAATATAAGGCGAACGTCGGCTGTTTTCTCCGATACAAATACAACAATCCAATGTTAGTTGTATAGTATTTATACTAATGAAAACAATAATAGCAACGTGATTAAACATAGTTAGCAAAGTTACATTAGTCCAACGTATGTTTTTGGGGTTAGTGTGCTCAAAGATTTAACGATCTTATCACAGAGCACGGTGCACAGTGGGAAATCACATGGCCAAAAATCAAAAAAGTGACTTAGTTCAATTATTATGTCTGATAGTGGGTTTTGTTACTAATACCATCATAATACGAGAAAAGATTTACAAATATATACTTGTATAATTTATAAAAAAATAATTTTCACGCATATACTTCAGTTGATTTTAGAAGTACGACGAAACGTGCAACATTGTTCTAACATTTTATCAACGTATATGTGCTAGCTGGGTAACGCCATTCCAGTTGCTTTTTTTTTATCAACCTAAATACTTTACCCTGCTTAAAAAAGTCAATGCACGAGCCTAATAGAAGTAAATGAACTAGTCACAGCTTTACAATAACAGAGTTCATTAGACAAGTTATAGTAATCATCAAATTTTTAGTGTCATTTCCGGTTTATATATGTCCTGCAGTCTTTGCCTCGTAGATTCTATTCCATCAGCCTTGATGAAACAAGTTCAGCTTCTGAATTAGTATGTTCAGCTTCTGATTTAGTAAAACCTAAACCTTTGATTAAATCATCAAACTCACTCTGATTTCGAAGGTGTGCCTAAAAAGTTGATAATCATTCGTTGCATCTTCCTTTGTAAAAGAGTAAAATAATATCAAGTAGCAACTTCAACATAGACATAAATAACGGTAGCGTTCAAAACTTCACTTTGGCAATCATTCAAAAGTAACTGTCATTGTAGTGATTCTTTGGCTCTCTCCTTACTCTAGAAAGGGCTGAAGGCTTTCTTCTAACTTGTTAACATCCTGCTAAAATAATCATATCATTTGAGTGGACCATTGTTTGAATTGATCACCTATTAGCATTCCAAAATATTTTGAATACGCTATCCACGATATTTAAAGTAGGTTATAATATTTAGAGTTATTTAGACGTTTTCATAACAAATTATTTTGGTCTAGAGCGAACCTTAAATCAAAGCAAACAGAACTTCTTAACTTGGTGTACCGAAACGAAAGCCATTTTCACATATTGAATAGTCAAAAGGTTCTTACTGATATTTGTGTTACGAGATGGGTTGAAAATTTAGATGTTTTGGAGATATTTTGTTTAGCTCATCCGTTTCTGATGGTATTTTGCAAAGTCATTTCAAAGAATTGATATGGCAATAATTGTGAATGGCTGCACAAGTGGACTGCTGAAGACAAGCGTCAAGCACTGTCTTTTCTGAAAGTGTTTGAGAGTTTTAATTTTATTATTTCACTAGTTACACTACTGCAAAATATGTGGTTTCTTCGTGAGCCTATAGTTAAGTTGAAGAATAAATCTAGTGACATCATATACGTTTTTAAGTGTGTTAAAACTGTTATCACAGAAATAGAAGTCACGAGAACATACGTAGATATATTTGCTGAACAAATATATAAGCATGCATCGTCTCTTGCCAAAAAATCAAATATAAATCCAGTAGCGCCACGAGTACACACAGGTCAACAATCTCATCGAGCGAATCCACTCTTTGAAACTATTGAAAAATATTTAAAAAGGTCTCTCATCATTCCATTTATAGATTATGTATTAGTTGAATTGAAAGATAAATTCAAATCATCAAAAACGATTGAGTTATTATTAAGTTTTGAACTTTCTATTATCTGCGTCAAAACATCAGTGGAGTTATCTGAAATAACACAAAAAGCTATGATATATTATGAAAGTGATCTCCCCATCTCTAATTTCTTTGATGAAGAAATAATTATGTGGCAAAAAATGTGGCTTAGAAGTCAACCAAATAATCGACCCTCATGTGCTGCTAGTGGCGGGAAATTTAGTGTTTAGTTATAATATATAAAAAAATGACCATTAAAATTTTTTTTAAACAGTGGGCCGCAGTAAAAAATATGTCACCCTCCGAAAAATTAGTCTGTTTACGGGCCTGAATATACATATATATTTATTGTATACAATGAAAAAAATTGCTGGAACAAGAAGAAGACATAATGTCTTATCACCGAGCACAATTTTTATAAAATCTTTTAATAATTTACAAATATTTTATTGTAAAGACGTGATATATATAAACTAGAAGATAATATACCGTATTGTTTTATATAAGTTTTTATCCATAAAGTAGCAAGTAGTAGTTGCTAAACTGCTAACATTTTCTACAGTAGCAAAAAAATAAATATTACAGACATACACAAACCATTCGAAGAGAGAGGTAATATCATTAATAAACTTTGTTATATGGATTTTGATTATAAACTTTTTTTTTTAATTTATCTTAATTTTTATATTTGAGTTTAACTTTATTTAAAAGAAACATTTAAAATCAAGCATAGTGTAATCCATACATAAGAAGTTTAGATTTCTTTTTAAATAGATCTAGAGATCTTTTTATTAGCTTTCCATAGATCCACGTTTTCATAGATCCACGTTTCCATAGATCCACGTTACTTAATTAAGTATGAGCTCAATTCAAACTATATTTTTGAACTCAATAATTCAAACTATATTTTGGAACAACGAAGTTGTTTTTCGAGAATCTTGAGTGTATTTATGACAAGAATCTTGAGTGTAATTACGATTCAAATATTTTTGGAGACAAACCTAACCTAGCTCTATACATAAAAACTAAAATTTGATGTAAATGATTTTATATATGTTTAATGCTCCAAGTAAATACAGGAAAGGTTCGTATGATTCTTCTTTCTTACACTCTAAAAACAGTCCGTTAAAAAAAGTAACGGACTGTTTTTAGAGTTGCGCTTTTTTGTCAAATTAACGGATTAATTCGTTACCAAAAACCAAAAAATTAACGGAATAAAATTAACTATTTACGGATTCTTTGAAATTTCGTTAATTCAACGGATTAAATATTCTAATCGGTCAAAAAAAAATTTTCAGTATATTCAAAATATTCAGTATATATCTTTTTCAAAATATTCAGTATATATCTTTTTATTTTGAAAATGATAAAGTTTTGAATTCAAAATATTCAGTATATATCTTTTTATTTTGAAAATGATAAAGTTTTGAATGCGTTTTTCTCACATTTACATTTACATCGACGATGTAAATGTAAATGTGAGAAAAACTTTTATCTACGATGTCATCGTAGATAAAAGTTGGTTGCAGTAAGTGTAATATGCCATTTTTTAGAAAGCTTTACATTTAGTAGACAAAGCAAATGAATAAATATAATTTAAATTACGCTATGTTATTTCGAAGGTTATTTAACTTATTTTAAATTTTCTATATAAAGCTTTATACAGAAAATTTAACAATAAAGTTTTTTTTATTTTAAATTAAAAGCCATTAGTATTACTAAATAATATATAATAACATATATATGGTAAGTTAATACATATAATATATGGTAAGTTACTACATGTCTAAATCTAGAAAATTATGCAATCCATATAGTCTATATTATAGAAATAAATGTTCAACTAATCCTTTACTACTAGTAAAGGATTAGTTGAACATTTATTTCTATAATATAGACTATATGGATTATTTTTAGTCTTGTTTAACTTTATATTTTAGACATATGACATATTAGTTTAAATCAGTTGTAAAATTAAAAATGTTAACATCTTTGATAAGTATATTTATTTATGTTAGTTACAGCTAAGTTTACACGGCTAGTTAATATGCTTTTATAAATTGCAATTTTTATTAATTTCCAAATTAAACATGTGGCATCCAATATCATAAACTAAGATTATACTGGTGTGTTTAATTATTTTAGAATTTTTTGTTTTAGACATGCGGCATTTGTTATCCCACTGTAAGTTAAAACTAGTTGTAAAATTAAAAAATTTATATTGGAACTTCTTTTTCTTTTAACATTCATGTTTATTTATTTATACTATCTTAGAATTTGCTGCTCTAAAGGCACTGCATTTAGTGTCATATTGTAGGTTTAAATTGGTTGTAGAATTTATATTGTTACTTGCATATTTATTTAGCTGAGTTTAATCTAAGTTTATATCTGTGGTGTTTGTATTATTTTAGAATTTACTGTTTTAGACACGTGGCATGTGGTATCTCACTGTAAGTTTAAATTAGTATATTTAAAAAAAAATTATATTTTAACTTGCATTTCTTTTGAAGTTCGTGTTTATATAATTAGATTACAACTAAGTTTGTGTATGGCTTGTTTATATTATTTCAGAATTTGCTATTTTAGACACTTGGTATAAGCTGTCATACTGTAAGTTTAAATTGGTTGTAAAATTTATATTGTAGCTTGCATTTCTATTGGTGTGCATATTTATTTAGTTGAGTTTCAACTATTAATAATAATAATAATAATAAGTTTATATCTGGCGTGTTTATATTATTTTAAATTTTACTGTTTTAGACACGTGGCATGTGGTATCCCACTGTAAATTTGAATTAGTAAATTTAAAAAAATTGAATTTTAACTTGCATTTCTTTTGGCGTGCATATTTTTTTAGTTTAGTTAAGACTAAGTTTATATCACACTTTTTTAACTATTATTCTACTATATTGTATATTCACTATTATTTTAGAATTAGCTATTTTAAACATGTGACAAGTGGTATGACACTGTGACAAGTGGTATGACACTGTAAGTTTAAGTAAGTTGTAAAATTAATTTTTTTATATAGTTACTTGCGTTTTTTTTGGTCTGCATATTTAATCTTGTTTTGATTTATCATAGTTTTTAAAAGGTTAGATACTTTATTTTTGCTCCTGATAGGTATTGATGTATGTGAAATGTATAGTTATAGTTATAATGTATAGTCTTTTAGTTATCAGATAATGTCAAGGTAATCTTATACTTTTTTTTTAATTTACATTTTAATAAAGATATAATTTACTTGTTCCATTTAACTTTGTCTTTAAAAAACGATATCAGAGATAATTAAAATTTAGAATAGAAATTTATATATAATGAATTACCAAAAACATTTTATATAGTGCTATCAGTAACATTTTATTTTGGTTCTATACTAGGTATGTTATTAAGTTTCCATATTTATCTTATTATATTTTATATTAATCTTTAAGGAGTTGACAGCATGGTGTCCGATTTAAAGTGCGAACCTGTGTACGAGTAACAACAGTATTCAAAACCAAAACCTATTTAAACCAACCAAACCAAAACTAGCGACCAAAAACTATTTTAGCATTGGTTTATTTTAAACATCTATTATATGTGTGTGTGTTTTTTATATAAATGAATTACCTACTACTACTACTACTACTACTACTACTACTACTACTACTACTACTACTACTACTACTACTACTACTACTACTACTACTACTACTACTACTAGCTTGAGTATAGTGTATTAAAAAATTTTTTTAAGTATTTTTATTGTAGTTTAAAGTATATTGGATTAAATATTATAAATATTTGATTAGTTTTCAATTTTTGGTTAAAACGTTTTAATGTAGAATATCGAAATAAAATAATGCAATTAAATAAAAATGCAAACATTAACAAATATAAGGATTATTTGGTTATGAAGTCACAATTCTTATTTATAAAATTTAAGACCTAGTTAGCTCTTATTAATTATATAAAGTTAAAAAGTTATAACGTAATTTTAATTTATGTAAGTTTTAAAACATAAATAAATTGAAATTATATTAACTAAATCAAAGAAGCTTTTAGACAAGAAGTTTAACAAACGTTTACTTAGACTGAATCTAAACGCTTCATATTTGTTAATTATACTAGATTTAGACGTAAATTAGACAAAATCTTAGTGCTTTATATACGTATAATAATCCTATAATAGACGTTTTATGGACGTTTGTTCTAAACACTAATCTGGATTTCATTTTAAACGGATAATTGACCAAATCTGAACGTTTTGTCAAAACGTTGTTTTGACGTTTAGTAGACGTCTGTGTGTTTACTGGGTAGTTTAGAATCCAGGAGAGAAAGGTCAAAGATAATATTACGATACTTTTGTTAATAAAGAAACAGAACAAAACAGAAAAACATTAATAAGATTATCCGAATTCATTTCATATCAATTTGATTTTAAAATTTTATGAGAGCTCTATCAAAAGCTGTTTGTAAAAGCTTAAGCTGCATGTGAAAGACAAAATAGTTGATCAACAAATATTTCTTTTCGTATATTATGAACAAGACAAGTCATATAAGCATCCACTTTCTTGAATAGCTTACTTGAGCTGTAATGTGAGGCTGTACAACATATGTTGTTATTATTGCGTCTGATATATTTGCTTCGGTTTCTGAAGCAATTGCTATTATAGACAAAGTAAAATAATATTCTCGAAATGTGTACCTTTTAAATCACCAAAAAGTGTCGATACCTTCACAATAGTTTTTATCGTACTTAGATTTTTAATTCTTTACTTTGGTTTAAAAAATTTAATTGCCGATTACTCGCAGTTCAATGTTTGAAACCATTTTACTCAAGAGTCGATTTACAAAATTACCAAGTCGCAGTTCAATATTTCAAACCATTTCTTAATTTTAAATTACTAAAAAGTTTATACTTTGCTTTTTTGCAAAATTCATTTTGTTTATTTGCGAAATTTAGAAAGTTGAATAAAAGAAATTGCCGATTACTCGCAGTTCAATGTTTCAAAGCATTTCTTAATTTTAAATCACGAAAAGATTTATACTTTGCTTTTATTCATAGTTACTTAACATACTGTAACATTGCTTGAGCAAGCACTAATCATACAAAACTATAAAGCTTTACAGTAAACAAAAACATCCGTGTCGAACTGTATTTGGTGCTACACTCTAAGAAAAAATCCGTTATATACAACGAATTGTATCTTTCGCTATTGCACTAACGGGAAATCTGTTAAGTTAACGAATTAAAATTTTAACGAATTGAAGTCCGTTAAATTTACGGATTTATTTCGTTAGTGCAACGAATAATCCGTTAAAATTAAGGAGTTATTACACTTGGCAGCAAATTTTCCGCGGTTGTTATTCCTATGAAATAAATGTATTAATAGGTTATTTTAGTGATTATTTCGTTAAAATCACTAAAATCTAAAATTAGAGAGGCCATAAACTTACATAATTTAAAATTACGTTATAACTTTTTAACTTTATATAATTAATAAGAGCTAACTAGGTCTTAAATTTTATAAATAAGATATAGTTATAAAAGTAATGAAATTTATAAATACTAGCAGCAGACGCGGATCTAGGGTATAGCCGTTGTGGCTAAGGCTACACCTTAAAAGAATCAACGAAATAAAAAACAGTATAACACTCCGACACATTTTCAAAATAAAAATAATATAAACAATCAAGATAAGTTTATTTTTATTTGCTGCTTAAAAAGCGATTACTTAAAACTAAAAAAACCGGAATTAAAAAAAAGATCGGTCATTGCATATCGGTTTGTGGCTGAGCCACAAACGACCTGATTTTACGGCATAAGCTGACTAAATTGTTTTTTTTAACGTAATGTATTTTTATCGAAAAGTCGTATGCCGTCAACACTCGTAGCCCGTGGCTAGATTGCTGTACTTATGGCTGAACTTATGGCTGTACTTATTTCCCAGACTTTTTATACCCAACTATATTTAAATAAGGAAAGCGCCGTTATTATTTTCTTAGTAAGTTGGTTATCATGGCGGATATGTTTTTAAAAAAAACTGTTCCAAATGCTATTGATTCACATTCATATTATTAATGTTGCGAAAAAAATTGTTTACAAAACGAAATGGTTTGAATATTTCACCAGTTTAATTTCGTAGTTAAACTTTTGGCTTGAAAATGCCCTTATATAAATGTTTTTATGCCATATTTTATAATGGATCAAGGTTTTGACAAAACTTTTGTAGCTTTAAGGTATATTTTTAACTATGTTTTCACGGACTATATTTGTAATAAAAATAACTAGCCTTTTATAGCTGTAACTAGTTTACTTATTTACAACTGTTTCTGTGTTTATTGTTTTAAAATTCTTATTATAAGAAATACATATGCTCATTTTTTTATATATGTAAGAAATTATTTATATTATTTTACTTCTCTTAAATGAAATTGAATTATTAATCTTTCTTTACTCAAATCTACAGCATGACGATCACCATTAACTATTTCAACTGTCATTTCTGAAAGTGTGTTGGTTTTTAATGGTAAATAACTTAAAAATTGTGGGTGTTCATCAATGCTTATACCTGAAGGACGAGTAATTGGTAGAAATGTATGCGTTACAGTAGTTTTCTTGGCGGACTTGTATACGACGCACCCCCTTAAGTATAAAACACGTTTTATCGAAAATGCTATTTTACTGACCAAGTAAAATTAATTAATTTAATTATTTAAAGTGTAATTACCTCAATTGATCATAAGTGATAAATAGAATTAAATGTAAATGCTTTGACTAATAAATAGGGATTAACACAACGAAATATACTTTTATTATTTGAACGTAAGAATTTAGACAGAATAAACAGTTTTGGTCACGATTATTAATATTTCATAGGGGGTGCGTCGTGTACAAGTCCGCCGTTTTCTTACCATTTATATTTTTTCCATCTACAATATTATTTAATATATGTAAGCATCTTGTTTTAGTTGTAATACAGTGAATAGTTTCTAATCTTACAAATGCCATTTCATATTTCTTATTATAAGAAATGTTATAATATAACATTTAACTAAAACATTATTATTTTATTAAACAGGTTATTAATATAAATAATAGTTTTGCTACAGAGCTATATAAACAATTTTTATTTTTTTTGCTATAAATGTAAATAATTAAAATATTAGATTTTTATTTCTTCTAAAAAAATTTTAATCTTCAAATTGAAGCTTTAATTAAAGAGGATCTTATAAGTTGATTTTATTGTTAATTAGAATCAAATATAATACAGTATTGGAGACTATAATATAAGAGTCTCTTGTATTATAGTCTCCAATATTGTATTATATTTTTATTTTATAATATAATATTTCCTTACTCTTTCTTGAGAACTCTCTTGAAAAGAGTTCTCAAGAAAGAGTTGAAAAAAATATTTTTGAGCTACTTAATTTTGGAATTTATGCAGGTTACACTATCTTATAAAATCATTTAATATCTGTCTCTAAAAATGTTACATTATTTCTTAAACCGCACAAAAACAACTTATGGAGTGTTGTAGAGAGGCTTTTGAGAAGATTCTTATTTCTGAAATCAATAATAGTAAACACTATTCAGTTTTAACTGATAAAGCATCTGATTGTGCCAATCTTAAACAGTAGTCTATCGTTATAAGATATATAGGCAATAACTATAATACTCGTAAAGATTTCTTAAGGTTTGTTGACTGTCTTTAATTATTTAAATGTGGCCTTTGTCGGAAAATACAGGCATGTTCAAATAATTATCTTTCTGTTGAAAAAGCCAAGCTAATCAATGTTTGTTTTACTTGTTAAGTTTGAAAACAGAAAATTCTAGGTATTTATCTTTTAGTCTCCTCATAGTTGATGTTTGAATTTTATTTCAATGTAACTTTAGTTTTAACCAAAATTTGATGGATTGAATTTTTTATATTGCTACAATTGGTCTAATATTGCTTTTGAATTAGCTCTTACTTTAAATGTAAAGGAACAAAAAAACTAGAAAATGTGGAAAGCAAATCAATCATGATAATCACTCATCATCTGATTATTTTAAGCTTTCTATCACTTTACCTCTACTGAACCATCTTGTTAATGAACTTCTTAATTATATAAAATTTCAAACAGAAAGCAAGTTGGTTTATATAGGATGTGTGCAGTTCCAACTGTCATGTTAAGCTACTTGAAAACTAACTAAGATTTGCAAATTTTTCGGGAATTTCTAGATATCTATCATTCCAACTCTGCATTCAATCTTTATTTATGCAGAGTTGGAATATGGAAGCCTATTTAGATATATCAGTCAAAACCCCTATCTAGTATTTTATAAACAAAACTCATGACAATGACTTATTTCCCCAACATTCTTGAATATTTTAAAGGTTTAATTCTAGGTACAATACCAAGAGATTAAAAACTTATTCAAGAAGTAGAGTGTTAAAAAAGTCATTGAATGACCTAGCTTTAATGTCAATTTATACTGAAATGGTTCTTGATAAAGACGGGTCTTGATAGCATATAACTTTCAGCTAATGGAGAGAGATGTTCAAAGTTGCTATTTAAGCCTTAAGTAATTGGCTATGATTGAATAATAATTATATTTATATATAATAAAATAAAACAATTGAATCTCTCTTATATTCACAATCATTTTTTTATTTTTTTCATTGTTTAATTTACTCCAAGAGCATCTTTTTTTATTTTTTATAAATGTTTAATAAGTAAATTTATTTTCTATTTTGTGTTCATTTCATAATCCTTGACATCTAAAATGTAAAATGTTTTAAAAATTGTTCTAAACTAAATAATGTAAACCACTAAATAAAAAATTTAAATATGTGTTGATTTCATTTGAATATGCTACAAAAAGAGTGCTCGATAATCATAAAAAACAAAGATGTTATAAATTAGCTTCCTGAGGATTCTATAGATAATGAGACTGTTCAAATCTTTTTTTTTTAATATATATTTATATATAGTAATATACAACTTTAATATCTTAGTAATATATACGTAAATATCTTTTGAATAAATCACGATATCATATTGTTAATGCAGTGATAGTTGCATTTATTCTATTAGTAATAAAAATATAAAGGAAAGAATCCAGAATTAGAGAGCTAACTTTAGACAGCATAACAACTTACATATGGAGTGCAAAGTCCTATGGCTTACCTTCTAGTTGGTGCACTTCGTTAAGTAAATTAGACATGTCTAAATTACGAACAGAATAGCCAAGGCAAATTTTATATTTTACCATTAATTATTTTACTAGAATCCATTAAAAATAAATGAAAAAAATGTGTGCAAAAACTGAATTAAAAACGCTCAGATAAAAAAACTGTCTGGCGGCGTCTACATGACGTAATTGTAGGACGTCTTTTTGACGTAGACTAACCGACTTATTAAATAGTTGCAATTATGACGTAATTTTACAAATTTTAGCTACACCTATATAAAATCCTAGATCCGCCCCTGAGCAGTAAGCAACCCGTAATACGCGTTGTTAGTAAATAAAAAACCGCGTATAGAAAAGCCTAGAAACTACTTTAAAATAGAAAAGCCTAGAAAATGACGTAATTCGACTAATAATATTAAATTAGCGTATTAATATTATCAGAAGATATTGCTATAAAAGATCTGGTCTTACTTTTTATATTTTTTATAACTATTATAATATGTTTATAAACTTTTATACTATACTATTTATATACAAAAAGTATAGTATACTAAACTTTTATATTATAAAACTAAATATAAAGTTAAACAAACTTATATAAAACGTTTTCATATAGTTGGTATTTAGAGAAAAAATGTTCGTGCACTATACTTGTTTATGCTTCGATAATTAAAAAAAATTAACTGATCAAGCATTTTGCAGTGGAAACTTTATAGTAACAATTTCTATGAAATGTTTTTTAAATTTAATCTCATTAGCAGAAAATAAAAGTTTACATTAGGATTAAATTAAAGATTACTAGTAAAATTAATAAACTCATAAACATATATATTTTGGATCAGTGTTTTCTCTGGTTTATGCATTACCAAAAATCTTCCTAGTATAC
The DNA here is from genome assembly GCF_022113875.1 of Hydra vulgaris. Taxonomy (NCBI): domain Eukaryota; kingdom Metazoa; phylum Cnidaria; class Hydrozoa; order Anthoathecata; family Hydridae; genus Hydra; species Hydra vulgaris. The sequence goes on from NC_061158.1 coordinate 60,315,620, forward strand.
CGTCTACCGCTTGTTTATCGTGCATCTGTTCTTGTGCAACATCATCTTCTACATTCATATCCTGATCATCTGATTTCGAAACCTGATTTGTAACCGCAAAAAATTAGGGCAAAAGAGTTACCATTTTAAATGTACATTCATAAATCAAAATAAAAATTAGAAAACACAGAACAACTTTACGTATAGAGGATTTTCTGAATTGAAGTTTTCCGAAATTTCCTGTACTATCCATCTTTATTTTTGACATTACAAAATTAATAACACTGCGACATAACATTTGCAGTGGTTTTTACCAGCTCAGTTCCACTAATATTCTTTAGCAAATGTAAACTAAATTAAGCCAAAATGCATCTAAAATAAAAAAATAAATAGTTATTAAACCTCTTGATAATAAAGATGAATGTCTACTGTTACACAATCATACGTTTACAAAATGAATTTAAACTGTTTATAAAACTTACGAAAAAAAGTTCTTGCAGCAAGACATTCATAAAGAGAGACCAGCAACTCATAATTTTTTACTGTGTCAATGCGGCTATCAATAATTTTTAAAACATTGAAGTTTATTGTTTTGTTGGTATTTAAGAAGGTAGATCGTTGCGAAAAGAGCTTTTTAACTTCCATGAATTAAAATGGCATTCGAAATTCGGATATTATTTACTTATCAGTCGCTTTGCTTTTAGTTGTAGCAAGGAAGAATCTTGAAAACGTATTTAAGTTTGATTTAATTATTTAACGACTGAAAAATAATTTTTCATTGGCTAAATAATTTAATTGGTCAGTTTTTAATTGTTTTTGATTGATATAAACAATATATAACAATATTATATATAACAAATATATAACAACATTATATAACAAATATATAACAACATTAGACTAAAAATTACTCTAAACAATCTAATCTTATCTTTAATTTAGAGATAAGAAGCAATATAAATCGTTTGTTTATTATATTTGAATAAAATAATAAACAATAATTTATTACTTTATTTAAATATAATAAACAAACTATTTATATATTATATAATATATTTTATATCATTATAACTTTATATATAGTTTTATAATATAAAAGTATAGTATAAGTAGTATAGTATAAAAATATTGAAATAGTTATAAAAAATATAAAAAATAAGACCAGATCTTTTATAGCTATATCTTATTTATAATTTCAAGACCTTATTACTTATATAAAGTTAAAAAGTTTTAACCCAATTTTAATTTATGTAAGTTTTAAAACATAAATAAGTTGAAATTATGTTAACTAAATCAAAGAAACTTTTAGACAAGAAGTTTAATATACGTTTACTTAGACTGAATCTAAACGCTTCATATACGTTAATTAGACTAGATTTAAACGTAAATTATACAAAATCAAAATGCTTTATATACGTATAATAATCTTATAATAGGCGTCTAAAATACGTTTGAATATAGACGTTTTATGGATGTTTGTTCTTAACGTTAATCTGGATTTCATTATAAATGGATAATCGACCAAATCTGAACGTTTTGTCAAACGTTGTTTTGACGTTTAATAGACGTTTGTGTGTAAACGTATATACGTTTACTTAGACTAAATCTAAACGCTCTACATACGTTAATTAGACTAGATTTAAACGTAAGTTAGACAAAATCTAAACGTTTTATATACGTATAATAATCCTATAATAGACGTCTAAAATACGTTTGGTTATAGACGTTTTATGGACGTTTGTTTTGAATTAATTTAGATTTCAATCTAGATTTCGTTCTAAACGGATAATAGAACGTTGTGTCAAAACATTGTTTTGACGTTTAATTGATGCTTATTTAATTAAACGTAATATTTACGTTTAATTAAGGTTGATTAAAGGTTTACAATATTGAATAAAGTCGATATTCTAAACCTTAGATCAATGTGTTTAGTAGACGTATATATAAAAAAGTTTGAAATATACAATTCAAATTAAGCATTGATTTTTAGTCAATAATAGATCGCTAAACATTTTATTCATTTTTCGACCAATTTTGACTAAATATTGACCAATTCTGAACGAATCTGTGTTTACTTGGTACGATTAGTTACTGCAAGGACGTATAAAATCTATTTATACATCCTTGGGTACTGTACTAAATTTATTTTTTGGTGTAATTTTTAAAATGGTTGTTTTGTAAGGTCTTTAGGTTTTGCACTGTCTCTTGGACCTAAATTCAATCATGGCCTTTCTCAATTTTAGAGTGGAGCGATTAAATCCGTCTCGTTTGTTATGTCCGCAATTTGCGTGTGGCATGGGAACTTTGTAAAAATCCAGTTAATCGGTATTGGTTCTCTTAGCATTTTTTTCAAATCTTCTGTAGTGACATTATTTAGTACTGGTGGTGGAGTAATTTTGTTGGACTACCAGTCGATTAGATCAATGTAGTCATTCGCTTCAAAGTTTTTTTTTGGAATATAAAATTTTCTTGTCACAACGTTTCCAACCATCTCAATGGATTCTCATGTTTTTATCACTCTTCGTACCCCGAGGGTTCTGATTTGTGTAGCAGAATATTTTTTGGAGATGCAAAGTAAGCATTCCGAGAAATTACTGGGTCAATGACGTTGCGGTTTACTTGATCCAAGTATCTGGATGATTGAATTAAGTTGTAAAGGTGCCGCGCTCCATCCATAATTGAAAGATGGATTTTGATGTGAACCCAAAAAGGTACATACACTCTGAGATCGAACTCTACTATAGTACGTAAGCTATTTGATGGTTCTGCGGTGGAAACATACAATCTTAATACTCTGATGGCTGTTGTCAACCAGCGTCATATGTTTAGGGTGCCTGGATCTCGCTTAGCAAGACCTGGAGAACTTAATCTAATGGCATCCTATCAGGATGCCATTAGATTAGATGATCGGACAAGCATCATTGACAAGATTTTCAGCTAGTGGAGGTTGATAAAGGGGAGGCTGATTAGGAAAGTTTTCAAGATTGGTATTGGTAAGTCCATATTTCTCAGGTGTTAATGGTTTATAGGGGTAAGAAGGTTTATTAAAAGCATTCTCAGGTGAAGGTTCAATATTATTAAAGGCATTCTCTGGTGAAGGTTCATAGTATGGAATCCTTATATTTATAATGAAGTTAATATACTCGAAATATACAGAAACATGCGACTAAGGTAGTACCAGAAATTAGACACCTACCATATGAAGAAAGATTAATCAAATTTAATCTAACAACGTTGACCAAAAGAAGAAAAATTGTTGATTTAATCCTATTTTATAAATTTTTCTTTTTTCTGAGTTTTCTTATAACCAAAGAGTTTTCTTATAGCAAACATTATATAACTATTACTTATTTATTATCTAAATTAGTAATTATTATAGTTAAAAAACTGTCATAGATTCAACATGGTGTTCTCAACAGCAATACTTATTATTATTATAATTATTATTAAAGAAGGACTTTTAAATTCAGTCTGAATGTCACATTGCAAATACTGAAAACCTGAAAAAAATAAACTAATAAAAATAAACTTTTTTTTGTAGAATACATTTTTAAAATTGTTTAAATATATATATATATATATATATATATATATATATATATATATATATATATATATATATATATATATATATATATATATATATATATATATATATATATATATATATAATATATATCAAACTAAAAGTTTGATATATATTATATATATATCAAACTAAAAGTTTGATATATACTACTATACGTTTTATATCACCAATTTTGGTGATATAAAACGTATTATATCACCAATTTTGTACTCTTTCTGTTTTTGTTTTATTTGTATTTATTGTAACTTCTAACTAAATAAATCTGCACTTTAGCAAAATTGTTAAGGAAACCGATAAAAGAGTGGTATGAATACCAATAAACAAAATCAGTAGCGGACAATGTAGCCGCATCTGATTATATTTTACTTTAAACCAGATTTAAGTGTATTTTAATCATCTGTTTATCCATCTGGAGAACTTAATCTAATGGCAAGAGCCATTAGATTAACGGCAGCCGTAGCTTGAATCGGTACCCCAAATATTTGACTTATTACGGCGGTGTTAGTAAGTTTTGTACGCATTTGCGAAAGTGATGAAGCTGACGGTCTGGAATTATAGTCGTAGTCATCAGGTTTAGGTACCTCTTTCTCATTCATTGTCTCGTAACCTTTACAGAAATTTGATGGTGGTGAAGGCTTAGCACCATTTGGCTGTGATAAGCAAAGCGCAGAAGATTTTAAATTATGAAGGAATTCTTTTGTCCTCTTTTCAGCACGTGCTCGGAGCTTTTTAGTTTTTTTGCAAATCAAGCGATCCAATGAATAAAATACACACCTCGTACCTAGATTAGATTAGGCAAAATTTATTTGTAAAAATCCCGCGCTTACCGTAATTAAGTTACGCGTCAGCAACGCCAAAACTGTGAATAATAAAAAATGCCCGGTGGAATTTTAAAATGTCAAGTAAATTACATCTTAATAGTAATATAATAATTCTCATTAGGCGGCCGCCTAAAGCGCCGAACTCTAGATCCGCCTCTGCGAGAAACCTCAAGTTCTTTTAAAAAATTTCAATTTACGTTAAATATTTTTATTGCTTTTTCCAAGACATTCAACACTGTACATCACAACTTTTTGTTTTATAAAATAAGCCATTAAGGAATAAATAACAAAGCTATAAAATGGTTTAAAAGCTATTTATCAAACAGAAAACAACTTGTTACTTGCAGTGATTTTTGTCGAAATTCTTTTTTTAAATATATCTTGCGGAGTACCGCAGGGTTCAATTTTCCTCTGCTTTTTTTGGTTGACATAAATGACTTAAATTATTAATAAATGATATCATCTATTATTATTATGTTTGCTGATGATATCAACTTAATCCTTTCTAATAATGACATTCACCAACTTTTTTCTAATGCAGATGAAGAATTAACATACCTAATTGGTTTAAATGTAACAATTTATCTTTAAATATTAATAAAAAAAAATGTGTTCTTTTTCATTCTCTGATAAAAAAACGGTTCCTACGTACAAACTAAGCGTGTATCTTTATCGCCCAAGTTGAAATTCAAAGAGATTCAGTTACAAAATTTTTGGGAGTTTGTCTTAATAAAAATATTATATGAAAACACCATATTGATTACATCTGCACTAAAATTAGAATTCTGTATAAGGCAAGAACTTATCTAAATAAAAAGACGCAACATTATCTTTTTTTCATTGCTATATAAACTTTGAAAATGTGATTAATTTAGCGAATCATTTTTGACAACCAAAATATTTTTTTTGAGATAAAAATGTATAAAATATATAAACAGAATATAAATGTGTAGTTTTCATAATTAATATATTATATTTTGTTTATATGTAGAAAGGTAATTTATTCCCATCCATTTTTAAAGATTTTTTTAACCTTTAAACCTTGAAAATGAATATACTTTATTTCCAGGTTTAAACTTTGATTTTTCTACTTCTTATCTTGTTTTTAAAACCAAGCTAAAAAAAAATTCTTCTCCTTTTTGATAATACCTTTTTGATAATACTTTAAACTTTTTGATAATAAAATATTTAAATATTACTAATATTTATCAATTTATTTTTTGATATTTGCAACAAACAAAATTTGAGTATTTATAACGTATATATTATAATTTATAAAGTTATAAATAATAATAAAATATTGTATCACAAATAACATTGTAAACTGAAATAAAAATAAAAAATAAAAAAAATTCACGTTGTAACTAGATATATTTGTACAGTTTTTAAGGTTCCGATGATAAGATCTTTTTTTGATAATATTAAGATGATACGATCTTTAATAAGATTCTTTCGGAAACCTAGTTTATATTGTAATATCTTGTTATACCTTTGTTTTATTTATTTTGTATCATGAATAATATTGTAACATAATCGTGTAAACTGGATAGTAAACTGAAAGAAAAAATAAAATAAAATTACTTAACTATGATTCTATACTTTTTCTATTATACCAAAAACAAAATTGTTTATTTTAAATTTTCTGCACTAAGTCTTTTTTTATTTGTTTTCTATGTCAATGAAAACAAATAAAAAAAAGACCGAGCTGCATACACTATACCGAGCTGCATGCACTAGTCTAACGGGTTATAAGTAAAAAACGGTAATAACTTTGAAGGGGCATAACCCCCTTAGTTCAAGAAATAAAAACTTAATTTAAAAAGGAAAAAATAGTATTTTAGTTGGGCAATTTATTCGCATATTAATTTTTTTCAATCAAACCATTGCATCTTACATAGTCTAATCGGCGCAGAATTTACTTAGAAAGGCGTTGTATAAGGGATTTTTCCATTTTAGAAAGGCAGTACTTTATTCTTCTGCGCAATTTCTCAAGGTTATCACCTAATTATTCTCATACACTTTTTCTTTAAGAATACTTCGAAAATTCTCAATCGTACGTCGTTCAGACACATTTGCAGACCTCTTTTGACAAAAATCATCTTTTTCTCATTCATGTAGTTTTGTACTGATTATGCGTAATAAGACTATGCCAGATCAAGCCAAAACATGTATTCGCCATCAGAATGATGCTTTTTAATAAATGGAATTAGTTTGTTCTAGATATAGTCATTTTTGTAGACTTCTTGGTTGATTGCAAAACTACTTTCTCTGAATATTGGCGAAGATATTCTTTTATTGGAAAAGCAAATTCAAACGAGTAATTTCTTTTCATATTTTGCAGTGGGGTTGAATTTGACACTTTTTGGTGTTTGAGAAACATCACTTGAATTATAAATATTATTTCAATTAATCGAAGAGTTAAATGTGAAATACAACTCTTCAAGGAACAATTTATTGGCGGAAATTCGATGCAACTGATCGCACTTTGTTCGAGTTGTCTCTATTTTGCCATAAGTTCCTAATGGAATCTTCTTCTTCTTCTTTAGCCTGATTAAAGACTTTTGTTTTTCTTGTTTTGCAGATATATACCTGGGTACACTTAAATTTCCAAGCTGCTTGTGTTTGCAATATGCCGTCTTTGTAGTCAAACTTTGTTTTTAATCTTTCGATGTTCCTTTTTGTCTTAATTTTAGCAACCCTACCCCTTCTAAGGACTCTCTGGTGCACATAATTATTTGATTGAACAGTATTTATTTACATAATTACTGTACAATCGTTCTCGACGGGGTTCTTGTTTTTCTTTCATTTTTTTCTGTAACAATAAATTATTTTAATTTAAAATAAAACAAGTTTTGTAGAGAGTTGAAAATGCGACAAACTAGGTAAGATTGCAAGCATAAATAATATATAGTATGTTACATATCTTCGTCTTCAAAGTCATTACCGTTTTTTAGTTATAACCCGTTTTAAATTTCTATAATGACGATAGAAAAATAATCTGAGTTATCAAAACATCAGAAGATGCTTATCTATTAAAAAAATATATCAATAATTCTATGGTATAAAAAATGGCATCTAAAATCAAATTAAAAATAATAAATATGCAAACTCATGCGATCTAGTTGTAGTAAAACAAAGTCTGACGCAAAATAATTTACAGCGGCAATACTTTTTTACACTTCGAGTTGTTAAAATGTAGAATAAGCAACCTCGGAATGTATTAAACGATAAAACAATAAACGAATTCAAGTCAGCAGTAAGGGAGGTCGATTTTTGAAATCAACTTACCTGTGCCCTCAGATAGCTAGAGTTTTTTAAACAAATAAAGAACTAATTAAAACTTTTTAACAAATTTGCTTCAGTTTTTTCGCGTTTAAGTTTATATGTACAATTTTTTTCATTTTTTACGACTTGAAAAATAAATTCGCAATTCAAAAGAAACAAGAAAATTCTGAAAACGCGGGAAAAATTTACCTAAAAAATTGTAAACAAACCGATCGGCTGAATAATAATAATAATAATAATAATAAATAAAAAAAGTGCTGTTAAAAAAACATGCAATAAATGGCTCCAAAAACTAGACAAACCACTAAAAAACTCATCGGAGGTTCAAAATGCAAGCGATTTACCAACTTATAGAGACATTTATAGATACTTTTATTTCGTACAATCTGAGTTAAAAAATAAATCAAACATAATTGATAAAACCCAACAAGAACTTGTGAAAATTTGGTTAAAAGTAAATCCAAAATTGCCCTTGATAAAAAGTGAGTCAATTTATTTAAAATTGGTCAAAACATTTAACACAATGAAACTTATTAATGGAAAAAAGTGCAAAAAAAGACCTCAAGTTGCAGCATATAATGCGTTGGAAAATCTTTATGATATATCTATCTGTAGATGCAATTTAGACGAAGTTCCCTGCTATGATGATAAGGTCAAATGCAAATATCTAACCTGCAATAATAACCATTTAGTATGTGTTTGTCCTCCAGAGTGCAAGGTTAGTTAAGAATTTAACTTTTTCTACAGAGTTTTTTTGAACTTTCTTCACAAGAATTTATCTACTTATTTATCATTTATTTATATGTTTTTTTTAAATAAATATATGATATTTTATTTAAATTTGCTTAGATTCCGCTGGAGGAACGAGAATACATCAAAGACCAAAGATCAAGAAATGGCACAAAAGGAAACATTCAGTAGATTGGAGCTCAGTAAAAAAAGAAAAAAGAAGAGTAGGAAAGTGTTCTAATGTTAAAGTACCCTCATATGATAATGGCGAATCATCTTTTGATATAAATTTGGAGTCTGATATAGTAAGAATAAGAACAAGTCTATAGTTTTCTCATTCAAACGATATATATATATATATATATATATATATATATATATATATATATATATATATATATATATATATATATATATATATATATATATATATATATATATATATATATATATATATGTATATATATATATATATATATATATATATATATATATATATATATATATATATATATATATATATATATATATATATATATATATATATATATATATATATATATATATATATATATATATATATATATATATATATATATATATATATATATATATATATATATATATATATATATATATATATATATATATATATGAAGATAAATGCTTTAATATATAAAAATATTAAATTTTAGGAATCATCATCAGATTCAGAATATAATGAGTCAATTGCTATTTCAACATATAATTTAAGAAAGCTGGATAACTTTGCTTTAGAGTGTGTTCGGTTAGTAACTTTTAGTTTAAGTAGTTGTTTATTATTACATAATACGTATTTGTGTTGTTTATTTAGTTTTTGAAGTTTTCTTTTAAATTTGTTCTCCTTAAAATTTCTAATTATTCAGGAATTTTCCAAATAAAAAGTGTTTTTAAAAAAATAATAAGAATAAAAATAATTTTCCAAATTAAAAATTTTTTCTACAAGAAATACAATGGAAAGACTTAAAAATGCTGTTTTTATGGATGTGTTAGCAATTTATATTTGAACTTGATTATAATCTACTCTATTATGTTTTCGCATAAAATTGTTTATTTTATTGTAAATTTTTAGGTATGCGATATCGAGTGAAGCTGCTGCAGCTCTTGGTAATGGATTTTTAAAAGATCTTGGAGTTATTACTAAAACTGATAAAACTGATGTTTTAGATAAAAGTAAAATGAATCGAGCTAAAAAAAGGGTTTGTCTTCAGTCTGTTGCTGAACACAATATCATAGTGCAAAATCTATCATGTATTGGATGTGACAGTAAGGATGATAAAGGTAGCCTGGTTTATAGAAGTATGTTGCCAGATAGTATTAGCAAAAAAAATAAATTAATAGAAAAGGTTTATCATCTAAGTTTTACAGTAGAATCTGGAGAAATGAAAGGTAGATATCTGACACACAAAGATATTTTAAATGCCACAGGAGAAAATTTAGCGCAGTCTACTTTTGAAGTGTTAAAACAATACAACAGTGTTGATTCTTTGTTAGGAATTGTTTTTGACATTACAAATGTCAACACTGGATATAAAACTGGCCTTTGTGCTAGCCTTGAAAGAAAACTTGGCAGAACAATTCATAAAATTGGCTGTGCACTTCATAGCAACGAGTTACCTTTGCGCCATATTATAGAACAGCTAGATGGCGGTACAAACACTCCGCAAACCTTTTTTGATGAAATTGGAAAAGGTGCAGCACAAGACCTTCATCATAAACCCATTGCCAAATTCGAACCTGTTTTGACTTCTTTAGTTTTTCCAGAAAATAGTGTGATCAATGACTTAAGTTCTGATCAAAGGTTATTGCTGGAATATGTGTGTGGTATAAGTTCAGGTAAGCATATTTTAAAAATACATAACATAAAAATTAATCTACTTAATGTATTTAATTACAGGCGTTTACTCCTATTATAATTTATTGCTAAAAAAGAACATTTAAATCTATTTAAATTTAGGTGTTGTAAATCCAGTTTACGCTCATTATAAAATTGGTCCAGTTAATCATGCTAGGTGGCTGACATTAGCAATACGTATTTTAGTTTTGCATTCAAGAACAGAACAACCTACTCCTGTCCTTAAAGAGAAAGTAAATTACATACAGACAGAGTATGGCCCCACATGGTTTGCTATTAAAAGATCAAAGAACTTTACTGAAGCGCCAAAAATTTTATACACAACATTAAAAAATATAAAAAATTTTAGCCAAACTATACAAGACATTATACTACCTGTTGTTTTAAGAAATGTGTATTGTTTTCTTCCAGAAAACTTTCTTTTATCCCTTTTTGTTGATGATTTGAAAGATACGAAACAGAGCATTAACAAAATCCCAAATATTGAATATCAGAATTAACAAAATCCCAAATATTGGAAATCTTGAAATTGAATGTGACACATGGGCAGATCTGCTTTTTGATGATAAACTGATCTATGAACCTCCTGCTACTAAGAACCTGACTTATCTGGAACTACTCAATACAATTGAATGTAAACCAGATCCTTGTGAGCTTGGTTGGGACTTTCCGCTACATAGTCAGTCTGTTGAGCGTGCTGTAAAGCTTGTTTCTGAGGTTTCAAAAAAAGCCTATTCTTTACAGAATAGACATGGTTTAGCAGTAGGGAAGCAAAAAAGTCTACGATATAGTATCCATTGTTTTTAATTTTCTCAACACTCCAATGCTATAATTTATAGTATTATAACAAATTTAAAGTTAATTAAATAATTAAATTTTTTGTCATAATTAAATTTTTTGTCTATGTTTAAAGTCTATCTATTTATAACCAAAATATAATTGAAATATTTATTAGTTGCTAGTTTTTTAACTATTGTTAAATTATACTTAGGAAGCTAAGGCCGTGCTCTACTTGGTATATGAAACGATTGCACTTGAGGATCTGAGAATATTTTGAAAACTAATTATTTTTTTTAATCTAAAACCAAATACTTTTGTTTAGCTGTAACGTTGTATAATGAGTGTTAAATTTAAATTTTATAGTACCTAATTTAAATAAAAAATTAATCCCTCTTTGTTTGATAATCTTTGAGTATTTAAAAAACTAAAAAAAAAATTTAAAATTATTAAAAAAAGTTTAATTACTTTTTCAAAAACGCAGCTACTTTTTTGCTACCTTTTTTCACAAGTTCATACAACAGTGACAGATCCAGGGGAATGGAAAGATGCATAAACAACCGGAATCTGAAAGTACTAAAATTTTTTAGAAATAGAGGACCTATTTTTTTTTAGGAGACTTAAATCTCATACAAAATACAAAAATAAATTCACCCCCCCCCCCCCCCACGAAATATTCTTGGATTTGTCACTGTCATGCAACCCTGTAAAATTCAACCTCAACTTGTATTTAAACTGTTTTATAACTAAAAATAGTATATAGTTAAAGGCTGCAAAGTAAGACCGGGAATGCCACAGTTTGATTATTTAAAAAAAAATTGAAGAATTATCTAATAACGTATGGTTTGCAGTTTTTAAGTGTAAAGTTAGGGGTAACTGGAAATTTTCGGCAATGATTTTGCTAATTTATAACAACACAGCAACATTCGTACTGAAAATGGAAGCAAGAGATCTAAAAAATCGGAAAATATAAAATTACTTTTTTTGGATTACACTCTTCAATTGTTGCATAGATTTTTAGTCAAATTGACGTTTTTACTGAATTTTTCTTTTCATTTGCGAAAAATTTGGCTTGCATAGAAAAAAAAGCAAGATTGTTCTAAATTCCTGACATGATTTTCCAGCTATCTGAGGGCGCAGCAAGTTAAAATTTTGAAAAAAGTACAAAATCGACCTCCCTTAGTCAGCAGTTGACCTAATTTTGCGTAAAAATAATGTAAATTTTTGAATGCAATTTATGAAAAATTTTACTTTCAGACAAATAAATAAATAAATATGTAAATCCAAAAAAAAAATATATATATATATCATTAATAATTCTTTTCAACTAAGTCATAAAGTGGGTAAAATTTTCATTCTTGGTCACATATATGTAATTTCTAGTAATTTTATGTATTAAAATTTGGATAAGTATAGAACATTATTACACCGAAAAACTAGTTGCGCGGAAGTAATTTCTAGTAATTCTATGTAGTAACATAAGAAAAACTATGCACGCTGCTTAAATAACAAGGACGCAACGGTAGCATCTAAACATAGAGGTCGTAGGTATCAATATATTTTATAATTACATTACATAACTAATATAAAGTAGCTTTTAGCTATTATAATTGTTTATATTAGTCAAATTCAAGTTATCATTAAATTTATAACAGTAATGTTTTCACTCTAAAAATGTTAAAGTTACATCATGCTTATTCATTAAGTATGATGTAACTTAAAATGAATTCTTAGTTATTGGTAGAGTAAAGCTCCCTTATTGTTTTTCCAATTCATATAATTTGCAATCTTTTAAGTCGTCTTTAAATCGTTATTTTGTTTTATAAACTTCATATTTTTTCTTCCAGTAACTTCCAAAACTAATAGTGGTTGCTTGCAGTCTTGTTGCCAACAAGTTGTTGAAAGTAAAGTTGTTAAAAAAAAAATAATAGTGTAGTTTAGAGAATGTACCAGCTTAACTTAAACTTTTTAAAAAACTTAAAAGAAAAATGTTGTTAATTTTTACAAGCCAAATGTGCAGTTTTCAAGAAGTCTTTGTTTTAAAATTTCTTTGCTCGACACTTTTAAGCAAACAAATTTTACTTAATAGATACTAATCACTAAAATAATATTGATACTAATTATTACAAATTTGACTTGATTTTCTTTGCTTAATACTATTGACTTAATAAATTGACTTAAAATGTTTTTAAACAAAGTTTTTAAAAACTATTCAATACTTAACAATAAAAAGTATATACCAATTTTAGTTGTTTTTTTTCTTGTTAACTCTTCCACATATATTGCTGCTGTGGTTTATGTGTTATCTACATCTATTTTAGACTAAAATAGTTGTAAATAACACCTATATATACATTAGGTTGTATATATACATTAGGTGTAAATCACACCTATGAAAATTGCTATATATTATGGAAAAAAAAACTAAATAAAACTTTAAAAGATAAAAAAAAAAAAATGTACTGCTACCTCCAAAAGAATCTTAATTTTTTTTTTTAATTTAAAAACTTTGATAATTTTGTTTGTTATGTCATGCTTTATATTACTCCTAATGTCACATTATGGGTTCAAGCACAATTTTTAAAATCTATTTCCCATATATTTTTCTAATTTGCTTAGGCATTGAATGTATTATTGAATGCAGTGAGATTTATTTGTAGTTTTTTAATATGAAACTAATTTTAATGATGTTAATTCTTATCAGCAAATAGCTCAAGTGAACACTTTTCAACATTTTATGTTCATACATTGACTGACTTACAGAGGTAAAACATGTGAGGGGTGTATATACATTGGCTGCCTTAAATAGGTAGAACTACTGATGGATTAATGAAGCAGTGTCAATTATTGAGAGATGGAAAGGCAAACTACTAATTTGGTTAGCACGTAGACACCATGATGTAGAACTCTGAGCTAAAGAAATAGAAAAAGCGACAGGCAAAGTTACAACTGGACCTACAGACAATACATTTAAAGCATTACACGATAACTGGGATAAAATGTTTGCTAAAGGAATAAATATGAGAATATGAACAAGTTCGACTCGAAAAGTAACTGTGGAACGTTTATTGAAAATAAGGTGAGATAAAAATATTTTAGAGATTTTAAACTGTTAAGACTTATTATTAGGAAAGAAAATATATAACATTAATAAAGCATATTTTTTATTGACAAACAAATAATTTCTCATAATTGAATAAATATTTATCTAGGCTAATAAAGTCTTATGGTTTTGCACTGAAACTTTAAAAGAAAACGTATTTCTTAGAAGTGACTATAAGTACCTTTTCCAGTTAACAATTGTATACCTAGATGGATTTGTCACGATTTCATTTTAAAAGACCTGGTGCCTTCCATCATGGAAGATATCTTGCTAAATCAATCTATAATTTTGTACTTTGCCTTTTTAATCCACAACTTGATTAAAATCTTTTTTCTGCAAACGATATGTCATGTTTTATAGTTTTTGCTGAGTTTGTTGGTGTTTTTTATACTTTTTGGTTTTTAAAAGCTCCTTTTGCATTTACAGCTCCAGATATGGATTTACAACCAATCAGAGATATGAAAAATTATAAAAATAAAAGAACTTATATTGCCCAAGCATGCATTGACCTGATGAAACAACATCATTGGTACCACAACCAGAGAGCAGTTATTTCTTCCATAGCTGACGAGGAACTAATGCCCGAAGTTAGAGAAAGTGTTGCTAAAAAGCTGTTTAACTCTAACTCTAAATGTTGGCAGATGTTTGCAAGCCAAATTTTCAAGAGCAGTACAAAAATCCAAATACTTCTAATCTGTCATCATTTGTAGGAGGCATGATTTGCTTGTTTTTGAGAACATTGGATTTACAAAGAACGATCTTGAATGGTGTCAAGTTAGTTGTAAGGAATGGGGGGAATACAGCCATTACAGAAGATTTAAGGACTGCATGTAGTAAATGATCCTGCCAAAAGAATGCTAAAACTTATTCAAGACTACTTGATACTGTGCCTAAATGAAGCGTTAAAGCAAGATATTCTTTTGTCAATAGCAAAGCATAGAGCAAAACATTTAGTTAGTACCAAAAATATTTTATTATATATATATATATATATATATATATATATATATATATATATATATATATATATATATATATATATATATATATATATATATATATATATATATATATATATTAGGGTAGTCGAAAAAACAATATTTTTGAAAAAATAAAAAAATTGGAAATTAACCCTATTCAATTCTAATTCAACCCTAGAACTACTTTAAATGCTTTTTAAAGTTATATATATATATATATATATATATATATATATATATATATATATATATATATATATATATATATATATATATATATATATATATATTATATATATATATATAATATATATATATATATATATATATATATATATATATATATATATATATATATATAATTATATATATAATTATATATATATATATATATAATTATATATATATATATATATATATATATATATATATATATATATATATATATATATATATATATATATATATATATATATATATATATAACTTTAAAAAGCATTTAAAGTAGTTCTAGGGTTGAATTAAGCGATTGCAAAATGTGAAATCTGAAAGAATATCTGGTCTTTAAAATTTATTTAGTTTATGCAAAACCATGTAATTTGTTTTTTAAGGGGCGAATCAATTCAAATTTGTTAGTGAAAAAGTTATAAAAAATAAAACAATAAACTTACAACTACAAAAGTAATAACACTCTAGTAACTAACTGCATTATAAAAGTAATAACACTTTAAAAGTGTTATTACTTTTATAACACACTTATAACTTTTATAATTCATTCTTTCTTCAAACAGCATAAGTAATTCCAAAATTTAAGTGAAGTAGAAAAGCATCTAGAAAAATAGAATATAAAGTAAAATGGATGTTCAAATTATATTCAAAACTTATTAAGGAACTCAATCAACTTTATAAAAATGTACTGTATAAAAAGTTTAGCATTATGAAAAATGTTACTTTTGGTCCATTAAAATGCGCATTAATTTTAAAATCAACTAATGAAAACTTTTTATTGGTTGATTTTAAAGTTAATGCACATTTTTACGGACTATCAGTAGCTTTTTTCATAATGCAAAACTTTTTATTAAGTAGATTTTTATAGAGTTGGTAAAATGTATTTGTAAAAGTTCCTGAAGTTTTTAACAATATTTGAATATCCATTTTTTTTCTAGATGCTTATCTACTTTGATTAAAGTTTAGAATTACTAATAATGTTTGAACAAAGAATGATAATTTGCTCCTGAAAACAAAGTATACAGCTTTGCATAAACTAAAATTTTTAAAAAAATCATCAATTTCACCCGAGAAAAAAATACCAATACCCTTTTACACCAGACTACTGATTATTATAGCAAACAACTCAAATAAAAAATTATATATATATATATATATATATATATATTTATATATATATATATATATATATATATATATATATATATATATATATATATCTGTGTGTTGTATATATATATATATATATATATATATATATATATATATATATATATATATATATATATCTGTATATATATATATATATATATATATATATATATATATATATATATATATATATATATATATATATATATATATATATATATATATATATATATATATATATATATATATATATATATATATATATATATATATATATATATATATATATATATATATATATATATGTATATATATATATATATATATATATATATATATATATATATATATATATATATATATATCTGTGTGTTAGGGTTGTCCAGGATAAGTATAAAGTGTAAAATCGTCATGAAGTGTTTGTACAGATTTTTAATAAGTGATGAGGTCCCTCAAGGCCTCCAAATTTGAACCCCATTTTTAGAGCGAAAATTAAAATCTTTTACATAGTAAAATGTTATAATTCTATAAATATAACAACATTATTTAAACAAAATCATGTTTAATATAAAGGTATTCAGATCTACAAAAAAAAAATTAAGTTAATGTTACATTTAACATTTCAACTTAAAAAAATGTTTTAGTCAATTTTGTGACCAAATATTAGAAAAAGCAAAGGACTTTACAGTTTTTACTTAAAAAATTTTCTTGAAAAGTGTTTAATCTCTTATACTCAACACACTCATATAGTATTTAGTACTACACTACATTATCACAAATTTAGTGTCTTTTTATCAAAACTGGAATATAACTTTCTATAACTGGAATATAACTTTCTATGCTGCTCAACACCCTGCAACAACCATGCCCTTTGCTCAATATTAGTTGTAATGGTTTTATCAAAATTCAAGATTAACTTGACACCATGCTCCGCTGCATTGTTGACAACTTTAACTGTACAAACAAATTGCTCTGCAACTCTAAAGGCCTGGTCAGAATTCCACCGCTCCACTAGTTTGGAAAGCCAACCAGTGCTCACTTTTAAAATGTGGAGCAACAAATGAGATTCAGGCCCAAACTTGTCAAAGTTATTTCATGACCAATTTTTTTGAATACTGGTTTACAAAGACGGAATTTTTCTGGTATTAGAGTCAAAAGCAATTGATCCTCCATTTCTTTCTTTAGTGCATGTGTCATCAAAGGATGTTAACTAAATAAGGAAATGCTAATTGTTTTCACATTTGTTGATTTATCGAACACTGTGTCAATATTTTGTAATGAGCTTATGCTGACCTAAAATAGTTTTAAGTTTTTGTCGACCTTATTTTTCTGATTCCGAGGGTTGATATATACATACATATATACGAATATATATATATATATATATATATATATATATATATATATATATATATATATATATATATATATATATATATATATATATATATATATATATATATATATATATATATATACAAATATATGTAATATATGAATATATACAAATATATGTATATATATATATATATATATATATATATATATATATATACAAATATATGTAATATATGAATATATACAAATATATGTATATATATATATATATATATATATATACAAATATATGTATATATATATGTATATATATATATATATTTTTTTATTTTATTTTTTATTTTATTTATTTGCATTCACTCCCAACAAGGCTGCAAGCAACCACTATTAAGTTGGGAGTTATTAGGAAAAAAAAGAACAGAGTTATAGAGCAAGGAAACGGTTGACAGAAGACTTGAAAAGTTGAAGGTTGCAGCTGATCTTGAATCTGATCTCACTTCAGTAATAGATTGGGGTTCACAGTGGCTTGTGAATTTCAACTCTAAAAAAACCCAATTGCTTACTGCAAACAACTACCGTAATATGGTCAACATTCCTATATTAATGAATGGCAATCCTCTTACTGAGTCGTCCTCTTTACGTCTTCTTGGATTATCGCTTACTACTGACCTTTCATGGAAACCATATATACAATCGATTGCTAAATTAGCTTTTGCTAAGGTTGCTTCTCTTTATCGTGCTCGCCATTTTCTTACTTCTGATTCCATTCTCTACCTCTACAAATCTCTTATTCGTCCCTGTATGGAATACTGTTGTCATATTTGGGCTGGTTCTTCTAACGATTCACTCTCTCTTCTTGACAAGGTCCAAAAACGCATTGTAAATGTTGTTGGACCTGGACTATCTGCTAAGCTTGAACCTCTTTCCCATCGTCGTAAAGTTGCATCTCTTTCTCTTTTCTACAGATACTATCATGGTCACTGCTCAAAGGAGTTATCATCTCTAGTTCCATCAACTAAAATTCATTCTCGTTTTACTCGTCATTCAGCTAAGTCTCATTCGTTTTCTGTATCTGTCCCTGCATGCTATTAAAACTTTTATTCATCTAGTTTTTTTCCCCGCACTTCAATTCTTTGGAACTCTCTCCCATCTTCATGTTTTCCTGACTCATACAACCTTCAACTTTTTAAGTCTTCTGTCAACCGTTTCCTTGCTCTATAACTCTGTTCTTTTTTTTTCCTAGTAACTCCTAACTTAATAGTGGTTGCTTGCAGCCTTGTTGGGAGTGAATGCAAATAAAAAAAAAAAAAAAAAAAATGCAGTAAATAAACTTTAATATAAATAAATAATAATTTAAAATAAATAATAAACAAATATTCCAAACTAAAATAACAATTCAATAAAATATCAAGCTTTTGGTTCTTCCAACCAAACAGACTGGCGATATGACATTTTGCTAAAATGTTAACACTAATTTGGGTGAAGGTACATCAACACATAACATTAACTTGAAACTAAACTTGTTAAAAGTGTTTTAAATAAGTCGTCTAGTTTTTTAGCTTTTTTTGCTGACTTTAGTTTTCCTAATTCTGAGGGATGATATACATATACATACTATATATTTAACCCGTAAAATTTCAAGCTTGGTAGGTCTTTCATAACATAATAAAATAAATGAAAAGGAATGCAATAAATATTTCAATAGCTTTTAGATATTGAGCATAAGATAAAAACATCAAAATTTGAACTCTCTTTTAACTAATTTAAACTTTAAAAACTCGAACCAATCATCAACGTACCTTTTAAATATAACAGGAATTACCTTAATCTTACATTAATTTTTAAATGTTGAATTTTTATAAATAGCTTTTCAGAAGCCTGAGCAATTAGATTATGATTTAAAAAGTAAATATCTGACAGATGTTCAACTATTAGAGCAAGCAACTTATCCCGACTGATTTTATTACCAGCCCCCAAATTTCTGCCAAAATTCAATTTTAAACAATTTTAGATTAGCACTAAGTTTATCATAAAAGTGAAAACAATTCTTTATTACTTATTGTCTCACTGTTTTGTGATTAATTTTGTTATGATAAATACAAATTTGTTATTAATGTTGTTTAGAAAAAGCAACATTTGAAAAAACGACTTTTAAAACAGATTATAAATGTATTTTAAATCAATCAGAATGCTTAATTTGAAATCAAGTGGATGAAATATGGAATATGTAACAATTTGATTGAAATGTAAAATGTTTTGACTGGATTAAAATATGAAATGCATAGCATTTCATATTTTTAAATAAAAACATTACCCTTTTTTAAAATACTCTAATATGAGTTTCTCCTCCGCTTACGTATTCATAACTATAATTTTATAACTAAAAGTTAGTAAAAACACTTATCTAATTTTTAGTTATCTTTAATAGCATGTTTCACCACCAGTAGGTTCATCAGGAAGCTACCTGATTAATTAAATAAACTTTAGGCACTTAAGGCCTATCAAAAAATTATCAGTAGTGCTGTTTTGGTATTGTAGCAAGATTTTTGTATACAAAATAAAAATAATTTTAATTGCATATTGTTGCTATAAGTAACCATTATGATGAATTAAATTCTAATACAGTAGAATCTCGTTAACTTGGACTCCAAATGGGTATATATTTATTGTCTGACTTAGCAATTGTCCGAATTAAGCAAAGCTCTCGTTAAGTCGGACTTTTTGAAAATGTCCAACTTATTGAGATTACGAGACTTAAATATATAATATTATGAGATATAAATACTATGTACATATATATAGTACAGTATATTCTTATGCGAAATATATATTTTTGTATGTATAATATATACTATAAACGAAAAAAGTCAAAAATTGATGTTTGTTAGAGTGACTTGCACCATTCTTTTTCAAACAGCTTTGAAGCATTCAAACCTACTCTTCCAATTTCACCACTATCAATTGCTTACGAACCTTCAGTCGTTAGCTTTGTCACCGTTTCATCCGACTTTCATGCTTTATCCAAATTTATGTTACATGCTTTATCCAAATCCTTCTTTAGGGAGACACTCATCCGCATTCTTTTCGCAAAAGTTTTTTTTATTTTTTCAACTTTTGGGGGGACCTTAAAACAACGCACCCCAAACTCGGTAAGCAACAAAAGCTTTCGTTACAAAAATTAAAGTCAATTTTCATTGGCTAATAAATTAAAATCGAGTTAGGGGTGCGTCGTTTTAAGATCCGCATATATTGTATTTTTTTTTTTTGACAATTCAGATAATGTTTGCTTTAGAATGCCATATTTCTTTGATATAGTTACTGATGATTCTCGTTTGTTGAGTTCCATTAGTATTTTGTATTTTTCTGTTATAGTTCTACTTGATAGCTTCCTTTGAACAACTTTTGTCATTTTTAGTAAATAAAACTTGATCAAAGTATAAATGAATCGAAGATATCAGTGAAAATGTTTAGTTCGTTAAATTATGTTTGATCCAAAGGTAATTAATTTTCGAACGTTCTAAGTTTTGAATTATAATTGATATTTTTGAGTTTTAAATGTAATAGTTACTAACAAATAGAATTTAATCGAAGCTTAACTAAATCAAAAGATCTCCGTAAAAATGTTTATTGCAATTTTTTATTTCACGCAAAAGTATTTTATTTTTGAGCGTTTAAAGTTAGGAATTTTTATTGAAGTATGGGAAGTTTTGTTGTTGTATGCACTTATATGCAATTTGAAATAAAAGTCCTAGTTAAGAGAAGTTTTTTTGCCGAAGGGACCACAAAAAACAGTACGAGTTAGCAAATGGTCCGACTTAACCAGGGTATGACTTAAGCAAATGATTTTGCAGTAAGTTGATATAGAACGTTCAAGGGGAATTGAATTTCCGTCCGACTTAGTAAAAGTCCGACTTATCTAGGGTCCGAGTTAATGGGATTCAACTGTAATACACAGTAAGTATTATTTAAAAATATCATGTTTTTGTTTGTGCAGATGCTTTTTGTATGATAGTTAAGCTCAAGGAAAACAAAAAGTTGAAAAAAAGATTCAATTACATTTTGGTGGCAACGTTGACAGGTATAAACATGGTTGTCAAATCTATTAGTTGATTGGTCAGTTTTGCAACTAGAAATAAGTTCGTTTATTCGTAATCTTAAATTGTTAGTTTTGCCAGTATATGTTTATTTTTTGCCAGTATATGTTTATTTTTTTTGTGCTTGTTTTTTGCATGCCAAACATTCAAGGTAATAAATTACATTTTTGCTGTTGCATGCGATGTGATTTTTTATTTTCCAGATAGTACCATTAGAAGTTTCAAACTCATCTACTTCTTAAAGGTAGAGTCTGCATATTTTACACTGATTGTTTTCGCATTTAAGTATGTCAATCTTCTTATTATTTGCTTCAACTTTTGAAGAAGTAAGTCTTCTTAGTAAGTTAGGTTGTTTAAAAGCTAATACCGGATGGTGAATGGTCCAAAAAAGTGAGTACTTCTAAAATTGCTTTTGAAAAATATAAAAAGTATTTAAATTCTAAAAAACATTTATCACACTACATAAGAAATATGATGATATTGATGTAAGTTTTATTGTATCTAACAGCGATGGCATCCACCATGACCAACAAACAAAATCAATACTGTCAATAAACTGGACAAGCGCAAATACAAAAAAATACAACCTAAGGTCATCACCATCCGCCAAACACTTGATATCTTCTCAAATATCTCTTCTCACCAAAGGTTCAAAATTTTACATGGCCACAAATGGTAGTTTCTTACATATTGATTCAGATATTAAAAATTTTACTAGAAATTTTACATTGCAAAACAAAAAAGTGTAGCGATTTAATAGTCATTAAAAAAGCTGACAAAGGTTGACTTTAGTTGTAATGGATTTGATATTTGATGCTAACAAACATGTTTATCAAGACTCTGCTAACAAACATGTTTATCTTTTTTCTCTTAATACATATGAAAAAATAAGTTCTGAATCCGATAAAAAAGTTTTTAGCAATCTTGTTAAATTGATAAACAAACATAAATACCTCACAACAAATGAGATAAAATATATCATAAACTTTAAATGTATATACTGTATGTATGTAATACTTTGCAGCATTTTAAAAATTCAATCTAATGAAAATAAGGCAATACACATAAACGTAAGAAGTGTAAGTAAAAACTTTGACAAACCAAAAATTTTTTTATTTATATGATTTAAATAAGTATTAATAAAGTTGTAATACTAAAATAATTTTTTAAAGTTGCTCTTAGTCTTCTGGAAAAACTGTTTTCGATTTGATAACTTTCATAAATGTTATGAAAAATCACTCATTAAGAGTGCTACTAGTTTTTTTAAAATTTTATTTTTAACTATTTTTAATGAATGAGTTTAATACTTTTGCAATTCTTTTGTTACATAACTTGAACTCATAATAATAGATATAAAATATCCACGATAATAATCGCTCAGTAATGTAAGCGATGTAACATATAGTTAAATATATAGTGTCAAAAAAGAGTCAGTCACCACCTAAATTTTTAGATATTTTTTAAGTTGGTATAGAATGCTTTACTAATTCGCAGAAATCTGGCCTAAAAGTTGATGCAATTTTTTTACCTTGTTTTCCGTGTAATGTAAGTTAAGTGGTATTTTTAATAATAAGTTAGCCCTTTTTTGGCCAGACTCAAAATTTATTTTATTCTTTAGACTAATAGCTTTCATAAAAAATAGCTAAAAGTTTAATTTACAGTTTAAATAGGCAAATATTTAACAAAGTTGTTGTGCTTGTAATGTAAGTTAAAAATGGAATATATATATATATATATATATATATATATATATATATATATATATATATATATATATATATATATATATATATATATATGCATGAGATTATTCGGACTTTCAATTCTATAGTCTCCTTCAGCAAAATCTTTTGATCAGTTTAATTCATCATTTATTTTTCTCGTTTAAGATTTTTGTTTTCAACAAGTTTTAACTGTCCCAAATTTCATATCTGCTTAACTTCCAATAACAAACAAAATGATATCTTCATATTTAAATCTCCCAGCCATGCAAACAAAAATAACATCTTCAAGTTCATTTACAAGCTTGGCAAATATAAAAACTTTAACGAAGAATTCAACAAAGTTGATTGATAATAATCAAATACAAAGACATGGAACAAAACTTTGTCAACAAATTCAATGAGTGTTAGTTAATCCCATGTCCAACAAAAAAATCTAGCAAAAAAACAACAACCGTGAATTGCAAAACAAGACAAATCAAATACAAGAACCCTTGTATTTGATTTGTCTTGAAAAACTTTTCTGTGTTTACTCATGAAACAAAACAAGAAATTCTAGTCTCTAACCCTAGCTACATAACATTTCTGACAATGCCAACTTTTGGCTTTCTGACAATGCCAGCACTTGATTTATTGTTCATTAAACCAGGTCTCATACAGTTTGATGTTCAGGTTAGATAAAAATTATATAAAGTTTGCCTTTCCACATAAAAAATTAGATTATCCAAATTGAAAATTCGTATAATATTAAATTATAATAAAAATTAAAATCAAATTTAAATTTAAATTCAAAAATAATAGATATAAATATTTATAATATTTAATATAACATATTTTTATTTAAATTAAAAAAAAAAAAAAAAAATGAAAGTTTGTGTATGATAAATTTACATATTTTCTTCTTTATATTTTTGTTTTTTGTTTATTTAGTTCTTAAGAATTTTAAAGTTATTATTAAATCAAAGTTTTTTTTTTTTTTCTTCTTCTAAATAAAAAAGTAACAGAAAATGGATTATGACTTCAAAAGTATGATGAATGAGAAAAGACAGAAAGTTGAAGATTTATTTGACTTTGAAGGGTCAAAAGTTGGCAGGGGTACTTATGGTCATGTCTACAAAGCAAAAGCCAAAGATTTGTAAGTTTTAGTGGTCTAAGAAATTTTTATATAAATTTGTTAGCCAAAGATTTGTAAGTTTTAGTGCTCTAACAAATTTTTATTAAAATTTGCAAGCCTAAAATTGGCAAGTTTTAGTGTTCTGAGAATTTTTTATAAAGGTTTTAATAAAGTCATTAATTGATATTTTTATTCAATTGTTAACTAAAATATTTAAATTTAATTTTGTTTAGAAAAGATACAAAAGAATACGCTCTTAAAGAAATAGAAGGAGCAGGTATATCTATGTCAGCTTGCAGAGAAATAGCAGTAAGTTTTATGTCTGCTTGTCATTAAATTTAAATTTTTAATGATAATAATATAAAAGCTTTTATTATAAAATAATAATAAGTCAAAAGCAGATTGTAGAAAATGCTTATTGAAAGAGTAATATTGTAAATAAAAAACTGTTTACTGTTGCATGGAATTTAAAATTTAAATTGAAAAATAATATTAAGATGTTAATGAATAACATGGTAAAGATGTTCATAATAATGATGGTTTCAAGTTTTATGATTTATTTATTCATGCATCATTCTTTATCAAAAAAGTGGAGTTTTTGAATTTAATTTTTTTGAAATTTACACCTCATATAGGTTTTATTAAAAAAAAGAGTTCTCCAAATTTCAATCTAATCTCTCAGCATTTTAAAGTTAAAGATATTTTTGTTCTATTTTATTCCAGCGTATTTAGGTAATTTTTCTTTTTTAAAAAATACTCTGTTTTAAGAGCCATATAAATAAAATTATCAAAATTTTTTATTAATTCTTAATACTTTAAAATTAATATATTGTTGTAATTACATTATTTATTAGTGTACTACCTGTAAATTATTCCAGAACCAGAATTAACAGTGCTAAAGTTTTCAAATCTTGAAATCCTGGTGCCAGGGCTCCACAAGTTTTTTTTTTTTTTACTAACATATGTCAAAAAACATTATGTTTATTATTTACTACTCTATTTTAGAGGTTTTCAGCTGAATTTATTTTTTACTTTTAGTTTTTTAAAACCACTATGATTTTTGTTTTGATGGTATGAAACTTAATGTCTCTTTTAATTAAGAAATTAATAATTTTTGTCAAGCATAAGAAAAATCAAAACTTTTTTTAATATTCATGTTTGATATATTAATACCAAAAGAGTTGAAGTTATGAAAAGTGCACTGCTGGGGTTTTAATTTTTAATTGTTGTTTTTGGCATTTTAATTTAATGAAAATAAATTGAAATTTTAAATTGATGGTTACATTTACATTTATGTATAAAACAAACTTGAAAAAGTTTGAAAAAGAAGTTTGTCTAAATGTCATTTAATTTTACATCCTAACCAAATAACTATTTGCTTTTTGATAAGTTCTCTTTGTACGTATATATATATATATATATATATATATATATATATATATATATATATATATATATATATATATATATATATATATATATATATATATATATATATATATACATATGTATATATATATACATATGTATGAATATATATACGTATGTATATATATGTATGTATATATATATATATGTATGTATATATATACATATATTAGTGATGTACTGATTGATATCACTTTTTTGGCCGATATCAATGCCAATGGATGGGAAAAGGCAGATACCGATGCCAATACCAATGAATTAACTAATTATTAAACAGAGTTAAACATTTTCTATCTGCTAAACTTGAGCCTCTTTCCCATTGTCGTAAAGTTTATCTCTTTCTCTTTTCTACAAATACTATCATGGTTGCTGCTCAAAAGAGCTTTTATCTGTAGTTCCATCAACCAAAACTCATTCTCGCTTGACTCATCATTCATCAAAGTCTCATTCTTTTACTGTATCTGCTCCCAAAACTTTTATTTGTCTAGCTTATTTTCCAGTACTTCAACCCTTTGGAACTCTGTACCATCTTCATGTTTTCCTCACTAATACAACCTTAAACTTTTTAACTCTTCTGTCAACTATTTCCTTGATCTATAATTCTACTCTTTTTTTCTAGCAACTCTCAACTTAATAGTGGTTGCTTGCAACTTTGTTAGGAGTAAAAAAGAATTTAAAAAATTTAGATAATAGTGCTTAAATAGGTTACTTTTAAAGCTTTTGCCTGTAAACAAAGTTACAATAAAAATTTATCCAAAAGATTTTAAGTAATGCATTAAGTTTAGTTTATTTATTGTTTAATTATTATTATAATGCACTATAAAAATATTAAAACGCCATCAGTTGGAAAATCAGTAAAAGAGACCAATGCTGATACAGATTCCAATTATACAAAAAGTGGCTGATTAAGCCGATGCCAATTAATTGGTACATCACTAATTTATGTATTATTATTATTGTTAATAAGTTACACAGAACAATACATGAACCGTAAGTTCATCATTACATTGCAAGGCTAGTTCGTATAGCAGCATTGAAGCAACCGTGGAAAATGATGTGCTATGGTAACTGTTTTAGATGCCAGTCTAAATTAGTACTTAACTTTTTCACTGAGGTAGTATTAACTACATTGTCTGGCAAAGTATTCCATGCGTTTGCTACATGGTTGTTATAAGTTTATTTACTGATCGCGTTATAATTACTGATCGATTGTTATGGAGTTTATTTACTGATCGCTTTATTTTTAATAGGTTTGAATTTTGGTTTGTTTTATAAAAAAATTCTTCGGCAAACGGCAAAGGGAAAACCCAAACATAACATTTATAACTCGAGTTTAAAAGAATTTTTTTTGTATTGACGTCATTTGTTAACTTGTAGTTATAAAATGAATAATAAGTAAATAATGAATGAAACTGTAAAATAATAGAAAAATAAAAACTGGAAAATAATGCGCTTTTGTTAAGCGCATTATTCAGACCAGTATTTGGAACTTACCTGAAACTTAACTGAAATTAAAATAAAGTTATATGTAATACAAACATTTTAAAGTAACTTGAATTAAATTTATTAAATCTTTTTTTACTTTGAAAATTTTATCATAAAAAAAACGGAGCATTTTAAAATTAAAAAATTTTAAAATGCTTTGTTTTAAAATTAAATGAAAGAATTTTAATTAAATTTAATAAATTTATTAACTAAAAACTATAATTAATAAAAAAATATTTAAATTTAATAAAATAAATTGAAAATATTTCTTGTTTTAAATTTGAATGTTTTTAAACTTATGAAATATAAAACTTAATATTAAATATGATAAAAAGTTTAAACTTAAAAGCTAATTTTTAACAACAACAACAATAAAAATAATTAAACAAATTTTTCTTTAACAAAAAATCTATTAGTTTACAATTGCGGTTAAATGCTTTTACTTACGACTTTATTTTCTTCTGAATAAACGTCACATAAACAATATCAAATGATAATTTAAATATTTTAAAGGATTAAAGTTTTTGCGTAACGCATAACTGCTGAACGCATAGGCAAATCGCCTTTTCGTAGGTAAAATGTGAGCTGCATAACGATTCTTAACAAGGCCTGTATTGTTGTGGAAAATATTTTTAATGTCAGCTTGCAGACAAAGTTTTTGTTCTTTAGTGCTGACCATACTAAAGATTTTTGTATCGTCTGCATACATTTTGCATATATTTTTGCTACTAATTTGTTCTGGTTAATCATTAATGAAGATAGTAAAAAGTGTTGGACCAAGAACTGAGCCTAGAGGAATGTCACTAGTAACATTTTCCCATTCTGATGTTACATTTCCAAGTTGGACACATTTAGTACGATTTGAAGAAAACGCTTTAATCCAGTTTAAAATTTTACCTTCAATTCCATAAGATTTCAGCTTTTGTAGCAGTCAAGTGTGAGGAACTTTGTCAAACGCCTTAGCAAATTCAAGAAAAACAATGTTAACAGGAAGCATTTAATTAATTATATACACCTACATATATATGTATATAATTAATTAATTTATTATTAATAAAGTAATTGTTTTTACTTTAATTGTTTTGTTTACAATTTAAATAAAAGGTTCGTTTTGCTGTTTATTTTTAATTATTTAATTAGGAAAAAAAAATTTGTTTTCCCATTTCTTTTTTTCTTTTTTTTTTATTTATAATTTTAATAAAAACCTTGTTTTGCTTTTTTTATTTTTACTATTTTTACCAAAAAATGTTTTTTTTTTAATTTTATTTTAAATTGTTTCTTAATTTAATAAAAAGTTATATATTTTTTTAATTTTGATTCACTTGCCAGCAAGCAACCACTATTAAGTTGACTATTAAGTTGATTATGATTATTATTAAGCAAGCAACCACTATTAAGTTGACTATTAAGTTGATTATGATTATTATTAAGCAAGCAACCACTATTAAGTTGACTATTAAGTTGATTATGATTATTATTAAGCAAGCAACCACTAAGTTAAGTTGAGTTACGAGAAAAAAAGAATAGAGTTATAGAGCAAGAAATTGACAGAAGACTTAAAAAGTTAAAGGTTGAATGAGTCATAAAAACATGAAGATGGGAGAGAGTTCCAAAGGGTTGAAATGCGGGGGAAAAAACTAGATAAATAAAAGTTTTTAAAGCATGAAGGGACAGATACAGTAAAAGAATAAGACTTTGATGAATGACGAGTCAAGTTTTCTTCCTATCTTCCTTGGAAACCATATACCAAATCCATTGCAAAAAATTAGCATCTGCTAAGGTTGCATCTCTTTATCATGCTCGACATTTTCTTATTCCAGATTCTATTCTTTATCTCTATAAATCTCAAATCCGTCCTTTTACGGAATACTGTTGCCATATCTGCGGCGAATCTTCCAATGATGCCCTTTCTTTTTTAGGCAAGGTGCAAAAAATGCATTGTAAACATAGTTGGACCTGCTCTTGCAGCCAATCTCCAACTATTATTACAAAGTTGTAATGTTGCTTCTTTTTCTCTTTCTACAAATACTATAATAGGCCCTGCTATAAGTTCATTCTTGTGTGACACTGTAAAATAAAGTAAAAACTATGAAGCCTATAATAACAACAATATGTGCGCACAGCAAATTATTTTTTTTTACTATCCTTTTTGCTGGATTTAGTCTGAAAAAGTTGTTTTTTTCAGAAGTGGTAAAAAGTAAATATTTTGACTGTACTAAATTATATAATAGTATTTCATACTTCTGGAAAGTTTCAAGTCCTTTATTTTTGGTTCATTTTTAATAGCTTAAAAAATGTAAACTGTAACGTCTGTCACTTTTGCAAAATTGCCCATATATGTATATATATATATATATATATATATATATATATATATATATATATATATATATATATATATATATATATATATATATATATATATATATATATATATAACAGATTTTACAAAAAAACAAATACTTATAAGGAAAATAGCATTATCAGGGACATTTTTGTGTACCAGATAATTTTTTGTAACCTATTCATGTAAGCATTGTTTTTTTGTAAAAAAATGTCCCTGTAAGCAACTTTTATAGAGTGAAAAGCACATACATTGACTATCAAATAGCCTGACTCACAACAGAGTGCTGCTACATCGACTGAGATTTTGGTTAGGGGTGAGCATCAAGATCAGGCAAATTGTAAATAGAGTTATATTACTTATATTAATTGTTTTTATAAATGGATGAAAAAAAAAAAGAAATATAATATGTAATAAATAAATAAAAATAACAAAATTAAATATAAAAAATATATTTTTATAACAAAATAATAAATTTAAATATGTATTAATAAAAATGGAAATAAAATAAAAATTAATTTTTTTTTTCTTAAACAACTTGTTTCTCTGCACTGCGGCCTTGGTTTTCAAGGTTTGTGTTCCAGAGTTATAAAGTTGAGAGAGGGTTGCAACCACAACTAAAGTAGCCTTCTCAACTGTAGTGGCCTTCATATCTTTACATAAAAAAAAAAGAACTGGAAGTTGCGAGGGCTTTAGTTCATACATCGATTATCAAATAGCCTGACCTGCAAAGGAGTGCTGCTACATTGACTGAGGGTTTGGCACAGGGTAGCAATCTTTTCTTTCATTATTTTTTGTTTTTTTCTTCGTTTTCTGAAAAATTAAATTTTTCAGAAAACGGTTTATTACATTTTCTAGTCATTTTTCATTATAGGGCTAAGTGTAGACTAGAAGTAATTTGTGTAAATAAAAGTAACATTGTAAACTATTGATAACATTCACTTTTTTACTTTTAGATAAAGCGTGCCAATATATATGTCTGTAGGTTTTTTACAGCAACAAAGTATTGACAAATATAAAAAAACAATTTAAAACTAAGCTTAAAAACTATTGATATTTTGAAAGTATTTTAAAGTATTGCGTTGTTAATAAATTTAATTTTAAAATGCAAAAGTTTAACTAATTAAACAAAAATTATTAGGATAAATTTGGTATTAGAAAAATATTATATTTCTTTATAATTTATTTCTTAAAACAATCTTATACTTAACAAATCTTTTGTTAATCACAATTTATTATTTTTTTAAATTTTTACATATTTAATGTAGTTTTTTTAAATAAAGATCATAAGCAATTCATAGATAGATTTTATCAGTTCCAAAAAGATGCTTGTAAACACAATTTATGTTCATAAATATATCACAAAAAATCTTCAACAAAAGCACTTTTTCCTTTTTTATAAGAAAAAAAAAAATTCTTTTTGATTATAATAATCTATAATAATCCTTAAATAAGAGACATATTTTATGTAATGAATAAGCAGACAATTTAAAAAAAACTACTTAATAAAAATTGCAAAACTATTTTACATTCATTTGAAACTAAATTTTACCTTTTAACATTTTACTATTTTGAATTTTATTTTACATTTCTTCAAAGCTTTAACATTTTACTATTTTACATTTTATTTTACATTTTACAATTTTACATTTTATTTTACATTTTACTATTTTACATTTTATTTTACATTTTACTATTTTACATTTTATTTTACATTTTATTTTTTACATTTCTTCAAAACTTTAAATCTTTAAAATCATATTTGATTTTAAAGATTTTTTTTTTAAAGAATTTTTTTTTTGTTTCAACAAAACAATTAGTTTCTTTAAAAAATTCTCAGTTGTGGTTAAATGCTTTTTTTTTACCAATATTTTCTGAATTAGCATCACATAAACAAAGTTAAGATTATTTAAATATTCCAAAAAAAAAAAAGTTTTAGATTAACTGAAACGCTTTCGACATTAATGAAAAAGGCGAGCTGTGTAGCGCTTCTTAAGAAGGCCTGTCAATTTATTTTATTTTTAGCAAATTTAGTTCTATTACTTTATTGCTAAATCCTCAAATAAAATTTGTAAAAAAAAAATAAAAATAAAATAGTATTTTTGCTTAAACTCTTTAGTTTTTCTTTAGGAAGTATTTTATTAAATATGTTTAAATGCTTGTACAATTTTCTTATATTCTAGTTAATAATAGAAAATGAAACTTTGATTTAAAAAGTATAGTTTTATTATTATTTCAGATAGTTACTTTTCTTTTCATAGAATTCTTAAATTAAAAAAACAAACAAACTAAAGCTGCCAATAAAAATCAATAGTTGCCCTTTTGAGTGACTTAATTGCATAAAAGGAATATTTTTATTCACCCTTGACAAAATTTGGTTGTCTGGTACTGTTGGGTAACTACAAATGTACAACTCTTTAGTTTAATATTAAAAATACTCAATTCTGTACTAGAAAAAAGTTATATATATATATATATATATATATATATATATATATATATATATATATATATATATATATATATATATATATATATATATTTTTTTTTTTTTTTTTTTGCTTTTGCAAGCAACACTCCAGATCTTGTCATTACTGAAAATCCTGCAAGAATATTTTCAACTAGTATTGGTCCACCTCTGACCATCTTCACTTAACTCTTACTTGGAACAATAATATCAGCCAAAACCAAAAGACTGAATTATAGACTTGGTAATTACATAAAAATCACTCAAAATCAACTGTTCAAATTTTTACAAAGATCTGAACATTGAGCAAATATTGAGATCTGAACATTGAGCTAATAATGGACTCAAAGTTTTGCCATGCTTACTTTAATCTAATTAAATTATACATTCCCATGTATAATTTAATTAGACTATGTCCTAAAGAACGAACTTAAAGATCCAACCTAAATGGTTTACAAACAATTTGAGAAATTTAACTTAAATACAAGCTCTGGTTTAAAATATTCAGCTCAGCTAATAAATCCAATGCTATTATCGAATTTAAACAAATCTCAAAAGAAGTTAAAAAACAAATCAGCTTATCATTAAGAAATTACAAAAGAGTTCTCATATCCAAATGCAAGTCTAATCCAAAACTTTTGTACTCTAACTTAAATGCTCAAAATAAAATAAATTCTAAAATGCAATCAATAAAACTACATTCTAGCAAAGTTACTTTTGACCAACAGCAAATTACAAAACAGTTAAAAGAACACTTTTATTCAGTTTTTGATAATAATTGTTCGAATATCAATCATCCACCCCCGATTTTCAAATCAACACATCTAACATCAGTTTATTCAATCAGTCTTCTATCTCAATTTTGATAATTGATGCGCAGCTACTAAATCTTGACTCACACAAGACTCCTAGTGATGACAACATCCACCCTCAATCACTACACAAGTGTAGTGATTGAGGGTGTAGTGACTCCAGCTTCTCTTAAGCTCTTCTTCTGATCTTTGTTCATACCCTTTAAAATGGTACTCTTCCCATCTCTTGGAAATCAGTCATCACTCCAGTTTTCAAAAAAAGGAGACAAATAAATAGCTTCAAATTATCGACCAATCACCTTCACATCTGTACCTTGCAAGATCATGGAACACATAATTAAAGCAGTAATAATGAAACACCTTATTGATAACAATCTTCTCAATTCCGCACAGCACAGCTTTGTTCCCCAAAAAATCATGCTTAATAAAATTAATAAAATCAATTGACATTATCTCACTAACGCTAAATGAAGATAATGTAGCAAATCTTTTAATCTTAGATTTTGCAAAAGCCTTTGATCTTGTCCATTGCCAATCTCTTCTCCTTAAACTCAGTGGCTAAAATCTTTCTTGACCAGTTGAAGACAGAGAGTAGTCATAGATTCAAACTTGTAAAAATGGAAAAAGGAGGTCTCAAGGCTCTGCGTTGGGTCTGCTGCTTTTTATTATATTTATCAATGATTTTATTATCTTTGCAGTCTAGGGGTAATTTTAAGTAATTTTTTTCAAATTGCTTAAGTTATTTAAGTAGTTTTAAGTAATTTTAGTTATTTTCTGAACAATAAAAAATTACATCTAATATTACATTTTTGTGTGATATAGTATTATATAGGTATAACAAATCATAACCTAACTAAACTTTCAAAAATTTATACTAACTCATCAATGATGTTTTCAAATTTATAATAATAAAAAAGTCTAGAGCATTAAAGCATCTTTCTGTAACAATTGATGATGCTGATAAAAACTTCAAAGTACAGTACAATTCTTTAGACATTTTTGGGCGGTTATTTGATTCTTCAAATTCAGCCATTTCTTTTTTGATAAAAAACATTTAAGTAAGTCTTGTTTTTTATTAAATTGAAGTTTTGACCAAGAAATAGTGAAGTTCTTCAGTTTTATTCTTTTTTCGTAAAGGTTCTCTAGTTTTAACATTTAAGGCGATTAACGGTTAACCATTTTAATGATTTTTTTTTTTTTTTTAATTTTACTTCACCTCCTCAAGGCCGAGAAGGCCACTACAGACGAGGAGGCTACTTATTTTGTGGCTATAACCCTTTCTCAACTCTATAACTCCGAAACACGAACCTTGACAAACAAGGCCGCTGCGCGGAGAAACGAGTTGAGCGCGTTACTACCAGGGACGTGGTGGGGATCGAACTCGGAACCACTCGTTTATGAAGCAAGCGCTCTACCACTACACCACTACCGCACTAACGATTAACGAATAACGATCCTTAACGATTCTATCAGTTTTGCAAAAAAACATGTCACTATAAGCATAGAACAAAAGTCAATTATTAATCATGCAAGGAAATCGTTACTGTTTAATAATGACCAGGTTTGGATGAAAAAATCAGGCGGTTTGTTTGACATTACCATGGGTGCGTTTGATGGTGCTGAATGACGAGTAAAACGAGAATGAATTTTAGTTGATGGAACTAGAGATGATAACTCCTTTGAGCAGTGACCATGATAGTATTTGTAGAAAAGAGAAAGAAATGCAACTTTACGACGATGGGAAAGAGGCTCAAGCTTAGCAGATAGTCCAGGTCCAACAACATTTACAATGCGTTTTTGGACCTTGTCAAGAAGTGAATCGTTAGAAGAACCAGCCCAAATATGACAACAGTATTCCATACAGGGACGAATAAGAGATTTGTAGAGGTAGAAAATGGAATCAGAAGTAAGAAAATCAGCGTTATTTTTGCAAAAAGAAACAATATTTGCTGTAAAAACATTAAAAAAAATGGAGTAAGTCCCCAAATTTTAATTTGGGCAGCGCCCAAATACAGTCAATGCTGTCCAAAGCGGTCTAGAATAGCCCCTGTAATGAGTAATTACTTCTAATTACCCATGTCTTAGTTTTTTTTTCTATGTGAAAAAGCATATCCTTTAAGCAAGGCATTTTCAGATCTCTTTTGTTTGGAGATTTAAAACCTTTGTAATATTGTTAACAAAAAAGTTTGATATAAATTTGAAAAATTTTTACCTTCTACCTTCACAAATGGTTTAATTGTGAATTAAATCTTTATCCAGATAAGCTGAGTTATATACTGAAAAATCTCTTTGAGTACTTGGAGTTTCTTAGAGAATTGAGGGAATCAAAGGGATTATAGTACCAAAAATAAAGGTAAATTCTTGTTTCTAGAATCCTAAGATTTGAGTGCATTAATAGCTATCATCAGTTTGAGAAAAATAAAACTATATAAAAGTCACAAGTTTTTTCTATTACGGACTATTGACCAAATATTGTAATATTATTACAATTATTACAATTATTGAAATAAATGTAGAATATTGGAAGAAATAAGGTTTTGTTATGAAAATAATTTTAATCAAAATAATAGAAGAGATCCTTAAATATGTTTCAAATCTCAAAACTTAATAAAATAAGTCCTTTTTTAGACCAATAAACTACAGTAAAATAGTATTTATTTTTGGACTGAAAAACTATTGAGGATTTAAAAACTAGTAAAATTATTTCTCTTTAAGTTGCTTCGTGAGCTGTCTCATCCAAATGTTATCAATCTGAGAAGAGTTTTTTTATCTCATGCTGACAGGAAAGTGTGGCTTCTTGTTGACTATTCAGAGTATGACTTGTGGGTAATAATTTAATAATATGTTTTATGAAGTATGTTCTATTTTTGATTTGTTAACTTTAAAATTTTTTTAGCATATTATAAAATTTCACCGAACCTCTAAAGCTCATAAAAAATCTGTTGCTGTTCCTCAAAGTATGGTAAAATCTCTTCTTTATCAAATACTTGATGGGATACATTA
Organism: Hydra vulgaris; assembly: GCF_022113875.1. Taxonomy (NCBI): domain Eukaryota; kingdom Metazoa; phylum Cnidaria; class Hydrozoa; order Anthoathecata; family Hydridae; genus Hydra; species Hydra vulgaris. The sequence goes on from NC_061158.1 coordinate 60,351,963, forward strand.
TTTGCATGCAAATTGGGTGCTTCATAGAGATCTGGTAATTTTTGTATACTTTTTACAAATGTTGATAAATTTTAATTGAAATTTTTTTTTTGTGTGTGTATATTTTTATCAATTATTAAAGTACCTCGGGATTGGGTTTGAAGTTTGGCGATTCCAACCTAGTGACTGGCAACTTTGTGTCTGAGGTCTGCAATTTTTTGCTGACTTTCTTTTTATGTTGTCATGGTAAAACCCCTGTGTTAAAACATTTGATGCTCTCCAAAAATAAGTTGGCAATAAATTACAGACATTATTTTTTCTAATTTTACACGTTAACGTAATAATTTAAATTTTTTTATCTTTTCCACAAAATCGAGTTCTTCTTTAGTGTGTCATCTCTACATAAAGATGTAGCTATATGTAGCAATGCATACAATATCACTAAGCTTAAATTATGATAAAGTATTATGCATAACACATTTTATGTACAGGATTAGCATTTATAGTTAAAGGGCTATGCTTTTTATGTTACACTTTTGTATTTAAATTTTATTTTGTATTTAAAGTGTTTAAATATGTGTTAAGGTATCTTATAATTAGTTTTATAAATAAAATAGTTATTCACCTTAACACCTTGACTTTACTTTTAATTTACATTTATAAATTGACCTAAGGTTTCAAAAAAAAAATTTTTAAAAGACTTAGTTAAATTGGTATTTTAATTTTTTATTTATTAAAGGTCTGCATTTTAAGAAAGTATTCAAACTAAATAGTGCATTACATTTTTAAATTTTTCTTTCATTTAAATAAAAAAAGGATTTTTTCATTATCTCAAATATTACTAAGTTTTATATGTTTAACAAGAAGTAAAAAAAGTGCAGATATGTAATTTTTACTAGCAAATTTTCTTTTGAAATTCAACACATGGCAACTTAATTAATAGAATAAAAGTTTTTCTTTTGAGTTGGTTCTTAAATAAAATGTCTTTTCAGTAATATAGCAAATTGTTGTAGTTTCAAAAAAGTTTTTAATAAAAAAAAGCAATTAAAAAGAATTTAATGACATCATATATCACATTATGCATTAAACATTTTTTTATTGGTCGCAAGACCTGATAATTCTTTATTTTTTTATATGTGTTGTCTTTTTTATAATGTGTTGTCTTCTTTAATTGTTGACGTAGAATAGAAAAGATTATTTTTGTGAACAATAAATTCACAAAAATATTTTTTTTAGAAACCAGCAAACATTCTTGTAATGGGTGATGGGTTTGAAAGAGGGACTGTTAAAATTGGTATCTATTACAGATTTATTATGTCAACACAATTTCATCAATTTTTTTTTTTGCCTCTTTTTTTTAAAAAAAAAATTCTAATAATTTAGAAGATTAATGAGATATATATAGAACTATATATTTAGCCGATATGGGTTTTGCCAGATTGTTTAATGCTCCTCTAAAACCACTTGCTGATCTTGATCCAGTTGTTGTCACTTTTTGGTACAGAGCTCCAG
>NC_061158.1:60358453-60448453 GCF_022113875.1 Hydra vulgaris
ACTTTCCCGGTTACATTTTGTACATAGCTTGTGCAAAATTTTTTATCAATTTTCCTTTAAGCAAGGGTTTCTTTCACAAGAGTTTTTTTAATAGATAAACTTTATTTTCAGCTGCCCAATTGTTTTCATAAAAGTAACCTTAAAGCGTTGACCAGAAATTCTCAATAGGTCATAACTCTGGGACTTATGTCAGATTATCAACTTTTGTAACATAATGCTTATTTTTTTCTAAGTACTTGCATAATAGTTTTTTGTAATGATAAAGTATATATATTTATTTGGCTGAAGGAAATTTCTTCTGCACTATATGGTTCTTTTTTTGTTATTGTTTTTGTCTGTCATTTAAATTCTCCATCTGAGACATCTTTCACCATAGTCCAGCAGTAGTCCTAGTAGTAGTATTAACATTGCAGTTTCTCTGCTAACATTCCATTTTCTCTGAGACCTGGTTTCTTTTGTTATTATGTCCTAACGGAAGTGTTTATCATGTTTATTGCTAACTGCACCACAGTTATCAGGGAAAAAGTCTGAATTTTTGGTAGGCCGAAATCCAAAGGGAAGAAGTCCAAATTTCTGGTAGGTAGGTAAGATAGGACTCATCACAGTTCCTCATAATCATCTGCTTTTATGTTTCCTAAAAAAGACTCAACCGCATGTTTTAAAGATTTGCAGGCATTCTACTCAAAGCTCCCAAAAATCTGATCATTTCTGCCCTGAGAATTTTTCTTTGAGGTACATGAATGCCTGACCATCTTAGTTTATTGTTTTTATAAAATTCTCTATAAGTCCCAATAGTGGTAGTAATACCTTCTTTTACAAGAGTCCAGATAAAGCTGCATTTTGACGTAAGACTTCTTCATGTGAAAGCATATCCTAAATATTTCTAGTCTAAATTCTAATAAATAATGAAATAGTAATAATCTTTCCTTTTATGTAGTAATATTGATTTAAGCTTAGAAATGTTGATGAAAGTTCTCTACTTCATCTTTTTTATGTTAACTCACCTCCCCAAAGCCCTGAATGCCACTGCAGTTGAGCAGACTACTTTAGTTGTGGTTACCCTCTATCAACTCTATAACTCTGAAACACAAACCTTGACGAACAAAGTGGCTGTGTGGAAAAGCAAGATAGAACAGTTTGTACTCAATATTGAGTAAATTCATTAGTTGATATATAAGAACTAAGTTAAGTCTTTAAGATTTTTACATTCTTCTGCAGCAGATTCTATTGTTATCGTCATGAGTCCAGAATTTCTGCATTGTTTTTTGACAAATCCTTCTATTTCATTTTGTTTAATCCTGTGTCAGCCTACTGAGTGTCCACAATTTCAGGAATGAAATCAAGGTTTTGTGATGTTGAGCATTCAGGTGATTTAGCTCTATTTTGATATAATTCTTCATTTTAACATTCCAGAAATTAGTCTGCTGGTGAATCAGGAATGGGGAGTTCTTTTCCATGAAGTACTGGGCAAATTGCAGATGTTATATTGGGATACTTGATAGCCCATTCTTTTTTTCAGACATTTTGTGATGTAGGGCAATACCTTATCAAAATAGCAGTCTTGATGATTGATGATTATCTATTTCATAGGAATAGCAAAAGCCATGGAATAACTGATAGCAAAAGTCATAGAATCACAAGTATTGCAGCATATATGTGTTACCCAACTTTTATCTTGGTCTTCAATCTTGCATGCAAAAAATCATTGATAGGCTCCATCAATCACTAGAGTAGGAGAACATTTCTGTGTGAAAAATGTTGCATTACCATGCACTAAACAAAAGTTATAAGAGGTATGTGCACATTTCAATATAATAAAACAAATACTCATACTCTCTACTCAAAAGTCTGTGAGTGACTCTTAACAAAGGAAAACATTTTATCAGTAAATGTCTTATTTACTGATAAAATATCTTTTTATTAGAAAGTTGTTGTAAACATGATGACTCAGCACAAATATCTTGTGAATGACTCAGCAGGAAATTGTTGTAAATACGATGACTCTACAAGACTGAAATAAAGGTACACCCAATGTTTAATAAAAAAGACAATTTTTAAGAAAAGTAAATGTATCAAAAAACTTGAGCAAAATATCATTTTTTAAATGTCTTATGCACAGAAAACTTAGTTATAATTGGCTGATTTTTATTGGGTAATTTTATCGTCGATACTTTATGGCTTTTGACTATGTGTCAATTTGCTTTTGTACTTATACTTTAGACTCATCATTAATGACAAATACACAGTTTCTATATTTGTGACAAATTCTTCCACACTTCAATTGCAAATGCTTCATTTATCAGTGAAAAAAATGAACATAGAAAGTGAGACAGGGTAATTATAAATTTGATAAGTTTTAACAGCTTCGATAAGTTTTAACAAGATTGTGCCAAATTTTTGTCACCAGGGGTTAAACAATAAACAAATTTAATAACTTCTTCAAAATATCAAATTTATAAATGAAAAAATTGAGAAAAGTATTTGTTGTGAAAATCATAAATATGCAGAACAATTGTAACCAATCGCAAATTGGTTCTACAACCTTGTGGAACCATGGCCATTAAACTTATAAAAAATAAATTAATTAAATGATTTTTGAGTGAATATATATTTTTTAGAAAAAGATTGGCCTGATATTACCAAAATGCCTGAACATTTAACTTTGATGAAAGATTTCAAAAAAGCAAATTATGGTTGTAGTTCATTGGTTCGGTACATGGAAAAACACAAAGTTAAAGCTGACTGCAAATCTTTTCAACTTCTTACAAAACTTCTTACAATTGATCCCTTAAAAAGAATATCTTCTGATGTTGCACTTAAAGATCCTTATTTTTCTGAAGAACCACTTCCTACAAGAGATGTGTTTTGTGGTTTACCAATTCCTTACCCCAAGAGAGATTTTATAGCTGAAGATGATAATGATACAAAATCAAATAAAAGTAGTTTAGCAAGAGTCAGTACAGGTGGAAATACTAGTGATGCAAAAAGAGTAAGAGTCATGCAGCCAGGACAACAACCAAATCAGGTAATTTTTGTTTTAATCCAGTTTTTGTTTAACTTTTTTCTCATTAGCTCCTTCAATTCATCTTTATCTTTAAATCTGATCAATTACATAGTACATGCACTTTCAGAGACACTCTAGAAAGAAATCTTTTAAAGTTATTTTGTTTTTAAGTTATTTTATTCCTTGTCTTTCAAGTTTCTGAAGTAATAACTATCTCTTATTGTAAATTAATATTATAATTATTCTTATTGTTATAAACAATTAATTAATAAACGATATTAGTGCTTTCAATTACAGTAACACTAACAACAAAATTTATTAATTGTTTTTAGTGTTAAAATACCAGTAGGTTATCTGATGTGTGCATATGTGCACATCAGATAATCTACTGGTTAACACAAATTTTTGAATGATCAACATTATTCATATATAATGCCTAAATAATGCCTCTTAGTAAAGAATATAATCAAACGATCACAAACAAATTGGAGCATGGCCTCACTGACACATGATTTAGTGAATTACTCATAAGATTTAGATATCTGAAATGGCTTATATAATATTATAACAAAAATAAAATATGATTTAGTGAACTCACTGGCATATGATTAGAACAAAATTTATAAATGATATTTATATGTCTAGGTATTTACATATTTATGGCCACACCATGCCCATCCCTCACCACCCTAACAAGATCTTTAAGAATGTTGGAGCTGTATTTAAAACTGGGATAGGGATTGGAACTTTTTGCATTTGTAGTGTAGTCCTATTATATTTTAATATTGACTAGCATGATGTAAAGTGCAGGATCTTTTGCAAAGGCTCGCCCCTGATGAGTGGCATTAGTGCAGGTCTCAGACTCATTGCGATCATTGATGATCACAGTGCATTCCTGAGGAGGGGGATCACCATTCATCCACTACTTAATTCTAATTGGTTATTATGACACCAACATTTTTTTACCTCTTACAACCATGAATTTGAGTGCTTTGTGTACTTTATATTATGAATTTGCTACATTAATGACATTTATATATTTTTATGTTACACAAAGGATTACCAGTTTTTATTTTATTATCTAGAGTTTAGACCATAAATATTACCACATTTATTAGCATAATGACATTATATACAATCTGATTCACATTTATTAGCATAATGACATTATATTCAATCTGATTCATAAATATTACCACATTTATTAGCATAATGACATTATATACAATCTGATTCACATTTATTAGCATAATGACATTATATTCAATCTGATTCATAAATATTACCACATTTATTAGCATAATGACATTATATACAATCACATCTCCTAGGTCTACGTAACTGGATGAAAAAATAAAAAATCATTTTTAATTGTTTGTGACTTCGTGTCACAAACAATTAAAAATGATTTTTTTTTTTGTTTTTGATAAGTGACAGTGTCCTATCAGGGTTCTAACTATTTTTGTATTAAAAGCAAAAAAATTGTTTTTTTTTTTGATTAATATTCATTTTAACATTCAAAATAAAAAAAAAGAAATACAAATGATTATTTATAATTTTAATGCTTTTTAAAATGTAGCATAAAATGCATTGCAGTGTATATAGCTCGCACATTCAATGCTGAATGAAGTGCTTAAAAAGAAAAATTCAAACAACTGCTCTAAAAATTAAAACTACCACTGCATCAATGTTGATCTAAGTAAACAATGTTTTAAACATGGAAAGAATATTAAGCAGTTAAAAAAGAGTATTATACACATGGAAAATTTTTTTTAAAAGGATCAAATTTTAGGATATGTAATGGAAAATCATATGTAATAAAATGTAACTAGTGAAGAGTGTTAAAGAGAAAGTGTTAAAAAGTATAGATTTGAAAGGAGATTATTATTAGAAATGATTAATTATACTACTTATAATAAATATTTTCATCACTTATAAAATAATATATATTTTAGAAGTTTTTAATTTTGTTTGTATTTACTTTTTTTAAATAGCAGTGGTTTACTCATCACCAGCCTTCCTCACAGCAGCAAGCTTCAGTACAACAACAATCTTCTCAACCACAGCAACAAATCATTTTTACATCAAATCCTTCTGCTACTATGCATTACACGGTATCATCTGCACAAAACTTGCATCGTTACTAAATACTTTTCTACTAGATTCTTTAAAAACTTTCATTTCTTCAAGAAACTTTTAGAGCCTCTAAATCCTAATTGGGCTAGCAAAGAGTTTTATAACTTATATTTTTTTTACAAGTTATATATTTTTTTCTGATCTTTATTTATAATTGTAAATACTCAAACATATTTTGAGAGTATATTTTAAAAAATAATTTAAAAGAGTTTTTTTTTTTTTAAAAGATATTTAAAATTCAATTTGTACATTTTCATGTCATCAAAATATAATTTTAAAACCATTTTAGTTGTTTTTTTAATACATATCCTCAGTTGTTTTTTCATCCTGTAGATGTCCTAATTTTTTGTTTTGCTCAAATTCTTAATCGTTTTTTTATTTTGTAAGTATGAAGTGTCTACAAGTGCTTTTTTGTTTTGTACTTAACTTCAGTTGTTTTTTGTTTTGTGTATAACCTAAGTTTTTTTTCTTTAAATGTTTTTTCTAAACTTTTTAAGCTAATGAATCTATCATGACAGATATATTTTTGTTAAATGTTTATAGTTTTCTTATTTTAAATCCAAAAATCTTTTTTGATATTTATAGTATGAATAAAAATGTTCAGAGTGATAACTAGACAATTTTTCCAGTATACATTGCATAGCTGCAGAACACCTGTTATTGTTAGCAAAAACTCTGTTCATCATATTTGCAGATCTCGTTTGTTGAGTTTAAATGTTCTTCATAAAAACAGGTACACAAAAGTTAAAAAAAAGCAGCAATCAAAATTTATTTTTGCATATTGGTTTGTGTGGGTAAGTGTCTAATGTAATATATATTATATCTCTCTTAGATCTGTCCTAGCAGTTCCAAGAGGTTTACGAAAAAAAACTGGAAGGTATTTTTATTTTAAGAATATTACTTTTTGCATTTTTATTCAGTCAATTTAGATGTTTAAAAAACTTTAATATTTTTATGTTTTGAACTCTACCTTTAGTAATTTCAAATAAATTTCAGGGTTATTACCTTGTAAATATTTACAAAAAAGCGGAGAGTAGTTTTTTAAATTTTATAAAGTTTTGTTGTTCCAGAAATATAAATTTTTTATACATAAAGAAGGGGGCACTATCACATCTTAATATATAAAAAGAGAAAGTGGGGCATTGTTATGTCTCAATGTATAAAGAGAGAGAGGGGCGAATGTCTCATCATTTTCAACCAGCATAGATTATCCTTATCAGCCAGCAGGAATTGTCATCACTAAATAGATTTTTAGATCATTGTCATTCATAAAGCTAAGCAAGGAAATGGAGGTAAGAAACTTGTTATTAAAAAAAAAGCCTGACATTGAATAGAACATAACTAAAGATAATTATTAAGATCACTAGATTTCCTCTTAACAGAAGAATGAACAATGTGAATGAACGAATGTGAATTTTGCAAAAGACTGGATATATGTTTTTTAGGTGTGATTAATAATGCAAGATAATCAGAAAAAATGTTAACTAGAAGAATTAGAAGAAAAAATGTTAACTAGAAGACACCCCCAATAGAAGATAAAATCTTCTATTGGGGGTGTATCTATCTATCTGTAATCTGTATGTGTATCTGTAATCTATCTATCAAAAGGTGTATCTGTAATCTATTTATCAAAATTATATATATAAAAGTTGAAAAAGATAGAATCAATAAAAATAAAAATGAATCAAAAAAAATTCAGAATGGACATTATGTTGTACATATGGTTATATCATAAGCAAATACTTTTGTTACTTTTGAAGCAAAAATATCAGAAAGATTTTTTATGAAGATAAGAAACTATGGGAGCAAGTAAAGAACTTAGTGGTTTACATACATTTACAGATACATTTTATGGAGACCTTATTGAGAAGACCTGCATGCCAGGTTTTATCTAATGGGCTTGATATATCATGAGCAATGGCTCTTCTTTTGCTGCATCTATCTAATAGGGGTGTTCGATTGCTTTTTATAGCCAGTTTCAAAAAATAGTTTACTCTGATGTGGAAAGTGTTCATAAATTAAATGTATTTATATTGAAAAATGTTTATTTAACTATACTTTATTGTTTGAAGGCAAAAAAAATGATAATTTCTGGAAAGTGGAAATGGATTGAATTCATTCTGTTTTCAATTCCTGAAAAGTAGAAAGTATTTAAAAACTAATCACTTTCTTTAAATTTTTACATGACATTAAATTTATAGTATTGCTAATAACTAAATTTGACCTTACTTCCCCTACATTTTCCAATCACCATTGGAAACCATTAGAAAGTCAAAAAAAAATTTAAACAATCTTTTTTTTTTAATTTTCTTTACTTAATTTTTTTTTTTTTTTACAAATAATTAATATCATAGTCAATAGAAGTTATTATGTTTCCCTGGTTCCCAGGGTAACATGGTTATGTTTCCCTGGTTGGAAATGAAATATTTTGACAAAATGGTCTTATTGTTTAAATATCATGTGTAATCATGTGTACAAAAAGTAAAAATAAGTACATAAAAAAGTTTTTCAATTTTTTTCCAAAGAAGTTAATAGAAGTTATTCCTGAGAAGTTATCTCTAAGAAGTTATCCCTGGATAACTTCTTAGAAGTTATCTCTAAGAAGTTTAACCCTGGATAACTTCTATTGACTATAGTTTAACTAAAGTTTTACTATTTTATTCTATAACTCTAATAAATTATAGAAAGTGAAATTGCAGTTTATTTGGTGTCTGAAGTAGATTTATTTTGAATTCGATTTAAAAAGGTAAAAATTTGAAATGTTAAAAAAAAAAAAAAAAAATGATTCTATTTTTAAAATACCAGCATTTGTTTATTTTTAATTTTTGGTGTTAAAATAAGAACTCTTTGAAATTAAATAAATAATTAAATTCTATTTAATTATATAATTAAATTTTTTTTTTTTAATTTATCAACAGTAATAAATAAATTTACATTTTTAAATTAACAATAAACCAGTTTTTAGCAAATGGTTCCATTATAAGTAAAATAGATACTTATCTTTGCATAATGTCTTTGTGTAATCATTTAACAAACAGTAGTTCTTAATTTTACATTGAAACTTTTTTTTGCTTTGAAATTTATAAACTGGGACAGGTCTTACTAAGCTCCGGGTGGTATGAAATTGATAAAATAGAATTAAATAAATTTTTTTAAAGTGATTGGAAAGTGTAGGAAAGTAAGGTCGAATTTAATTAATAGTAATATAATTTTATTACCGTGTTAAAACTTAAAGAAACTGATTAGTTTTTAAATACTTACCACTTTCCGGAAATCAGAAATTCAATCTATTTCCACTTCTCTGAAAGTTGTAAACTTATTAAAACTTAACTTTTTTTATGTCACATAAATTGTATAATTGAAACCATTTATTTTTCATTATAAAAACATGGATTGTTTAAAAAAAAATTTCAGCTTTCTTGGAAGGAAAGCCAAAATCGAACACTCCTACTCTCTAATGGGCAATAATATCTTTTTGTTATTATTTTTCTCTGGATAATGTAATAAGATCAGATATGAAGGATAGAATATTTGGCTTAGCTAATGACACTTTAATAGACTTTACAAAAATCTCTATCCTTCTAGAGTCTGAAACTGATGGAGAGGGAAAGATTTTCATCAGAGTTCTTAATCCTTGGTCTTGCCTTAAGGTTAAAACTTAAGGCTTCGGCCTTGGTCTTAAAACTGTTGACCTTGACCATTTCACATTTTGGCCTTGAATATTTTGGCCTTGACCTTGAATGTTTTTGCCTTGGCTTTTCACCTTTTCTTATTAAATTTAGAACTTTCTTTCTTATTTGCATTTGAATTTTGTTGATTTTGTTTGCAAGAGTTTAGAACTTAATTTTGTTTTTTATGTCACATGTTAAATTGCCATTTTTCACTTGCCATTTTTAAACAAAAATCAATCCTATGATTGGTTAATAGGAATTCAATACATCTATATTAAGTCACATGATTTTTTTAACATTTTTTATTTGTTAAGACATTTCAAAATTTAAAACAGATTTAAACATGTTTTTATTGAAACTAAAAACAGGATTTTAAAGGTTTTTTGAATCAAAATGTTTTTATTATATTTATATTATAATTTATAAAGTATTTATATATACTATTTTTATTCAACTTATTTAAATCTGTTTATAAAAGTTGTTATTAATGTATTCATAATAGAGCTTTCTTTTATAATTTTAATTATAAAATCCAACTTTGAACCAATAAGCAAATATATATCTAATGATAGTAACACTTTATCTGTTTTTACTCGTTCAAAAAAAAAAATAAATGCCTTTTTGCTGATTATAGAATGAATCATGTTTTACAAACAAAAAAGTTTTGACTATCTTGAGTTTTGACAAATCTTAAACAAATAAATCACTATAATTTAAAAAAAAATTTCATTAAAAAAGACTGTACACAATGAAATCATATTTAAAAATTATTTAAAAAATGTTTCCCTGCAATGCCAGCTCCTGTCTAGCATATCTTTTTGTCAGAGTGGATTAATAATGTGCTCTCATAGAACTCGTCTGATTCGTTGCTTGAAACTTTGTTTTTTAAATGTAACAAAGACTAAATAGTGATAATTAATGCTTTTGGCTTATAGTTAATGCTAACAACTTCAACATATTTTTGATTAACATATATCAACACATTTTTAATTGTTAATATTAGTTGTTAACATTAAGCACAAAAATACATTAAAAAAAAAAAGAATTTTTAATTCTTTATTTTTCTGTTTTTTTGTTTTTCGGCTTTCATATATATCTCCAAATATATTTTCTTATTGACTTGGTTCAATTCTTTGCATAACCTTGGTATAGTTTCACAACATGTGGTTTTATTGTCACAGCACTTGCTACCTGCTGTTTTATTAACAATTGGGCAAAAAATATATATATATAATTTTTTTTTTTGCTCGCTTGTTGACAGAAAGTCATAAGTGAACTGGTTAAGTAGTATGATATATAGAATTTAGACTTAAAAGTTCCTTAAAGTGGAATTAAAGTATAAAGTAGTATTTAGAATTAAAAGTCTGGAATTCCAACTATTTTGATTTTACACCTAACAATCAATTTTAACAATCAGTAATAAAACATAGTTTGTCAGGAAAGTCATTGGGGACATCAAAGTAGCTAACTTTTTATATGTTGTATGAATTAATTAGTAGTGGTGTAGTGTTAATGTGCTCGCCTCACAAGCGAGAGGTTCCAAGTGCTATCCACACCACGTCCCTGGTAGTACCATGCTCAACTTGTTTCTCCACACAGCGACCTTGTTTATCAAGGTTAGTGTTTTGGAGTTAAAGAGTTAGGAGAGGGCAATAACCACTATTAAGTAGCCTCTTTATCTATGGTGGTCTTTTCGGACTTGAGGAGGTGAATAACAAAAAAAACATAACAACAATAACAAAATTGCGTTTCCTATGTTTATTTTTTTAATTCAAATGAAAAAATGTTACATGTAAAATATAACAGCTCTTATTAGGTAAATCACCCAGTATGGTTTTTTGCACCCTTAAAAAAAAAATATGTTGTCAATAAATGTGATTATGCGCTCATATTTCATCAAATATATAGCATATTGATGTTGTCCACAGTTTTAAAACATTTTTAATTTGCTACTCAGCATTTTTTTGTTGAAAATATTTTGAAACTGATATCTGCTAGACAAAATGTTTGAAGTTCTTTAAATTTCCTAACTTTGTATTTATTTGTTGTGCCTGATTGTGTTTTTGTTTTTTTTAATTTATTTTTTATTTCTCCTTTATTTCTTTTCTTTTTCTTAATTTCTTTTCTTTATTACTGTTTTGATCTATCAACTTGATTATAGTTGTTTATATAATATACTGTTTTGATCTATAAACTGTTTTTTTTTTTAGTATTTATGAACTTGTAGATAAGTTCATATTTTATGTTTTCTTGTTAAACAATTGGTTTTTATACTAAGCTATTTAATACGAAAGTTTGATTTAAATTATTTGCTGGGTTTTGTTTAAATAATTTTTAAAATACAATAAAGTTTTATTATAATGTTTTGAACATTACACTATTAACTTTAAGAATAATTTAAGGTGTTAGCATTTTTGATTTGATTTTGTTGGTGTAGTTAAAACATTAATCTTTCACTAAAAAGTTAAACATTAATTATTTGTACAATAGCCAGATTCTAGTTTGAACAAAATGACCTAAGTTATAAAAAAAAAATAGCTTTTATGTAAATTAATATAATATAAATAAAGTTATGTAAATACTTTTAATAAAATGTGAACTTTATTGTTTAATTAAACAAGTTTTGTCTTCAACAAAAACATTTTATCTAAAATATTTTATGTAAATACAAGTAAATAATATTTTCTCTCTCTGAAATTCTAAAGACGAACGCCATTTTACTTACTTCTTTTATTAGTTTAGAGAGTGTTGTTTATTATACCCTTTTTGAATTTAATTAGACTTGATATCGCTCAAGTTTGACTTGATACCATTGTAAAATTTGTTTCAGTTCATCAAGCAATTCGAATGGAGAACAAAGTAATGACAATCCAAATAATGGAGATGATGGAGAAGATGAAAAAAAAGGAACCATACGACATGCAGTATTAAATGATCCAAATGACGTTCCTCCTTTTGGTGCACTTGCACAAATTGCTGTTCCAGAGAACTACCCAACAGTACCTATTCTTCCACTCTATCGAAATCCAGTTTTTCCAAAGTTTGTCAAACTAGTTGAGGTGTGCAGTATGTTAAACTTTTTAATTTTTTTGTTGTATTTTTTTTGTATTTATGTAGATTATTGTTATTGAAATAAAAATATGGTTCTGCTCAATAAAAGAAATTATTTTTATATATAGGTCACAGATAAATGGCTTGTTGACTTGATACGAAAAAAAGTGAAACTTGCCCAGCCTTATGCTGGCGCATTTCTTCGTAAAGATGACAGGTTATTATGTTTTTAATTTTTTAGATTAAACTTGTTAATTTTAATATAATTCATTTAATTTGTATTTATTATTTTCATATATATTCATATATATATTATGTTTAGAATAGAATAAAATTTATTAGAATAGTGTTGTACAAGAGTAATAAGTTCAACTCTATAGTTACAAACTCTCTCTCTCTCTCTCTCTATGTATATATATATATATATATATATATATATATATATATATATATATATATATATATATATATATATATATATATTCATATATATAAAGTAGAAATTAAAAACGACGTGATTTTCACAACTTTAAGTTTCATGCTGTTGCAATCACCAGATGAAATACAAATATAGTTTGTTTGTTTAAAAAATTATATACAATTGAAACTATACAGAAAAAACCTATACAGTAAAGGTTGCAAGGGAGATTTTCAGTGGTGTTAATTAAATTTATTTTTTTGTTGTGGCTCTTTATAATTTTTGAAATACGGTTTTTCTTTATAATTTTACAAATACGGTTGACGCTGTCAAAAACAGTCTAATATATATATATATATATATATATATATATATATATATATATATATATATATATATATATATATATATATATATATATATATATATATATATATATATATATATATATTTAACATATTTATAATTATTTTTTAATTATTTTCAATGATAAGCTTTCATTTTTTTATAAAAAGGTATTTTATTTTTAGTGACAAAGAAACTATCCAAAGTCTTGATGAAATATATAATATTGGAACATTTGTTCAAATTACAGAAATGCATGATTCTGGCGACAAGTTGCGTCTCATTATTACTGGACATAGAAGGTATATAATGTTTACATATAGAATAAATATATGGTTTACATATAGTTTAAGTATAGAATAAGATTTATATCATATACTGAAGCATTTTAGGCACATTTATAAGGCTACTAGCAATAACTAATAGTAGCTTTTATTCTTGATAACAGGTGCTATTTTTTTTTATCAGATCAACTGTTTTGAAATTGCATTGTGGTCCTTATTTTTATTTTATACATACATATATATATATATATACATACATATATATATATATATATATATATATATATATATATATATATATATATATATATATATATATGTATGTATGTACATACATACATACATACATACATACATACATACATACATACATACATACATACATACATACATATGTATATATATATATATATATATATATATATATATATATATATATATATATATATATATATATATGTATATATATATATATATATATATTTATATATATATATATATGTATGTATATATATATATATATATACAAAGTGAAAACAAGTAGTGTCACGTTTTTTTTCATTTTGAGAAAACAAAAAAATGAATTTTGAAGACTCATATACTAATGAGACTTATATAAGACATTTACTATGTCATTTCCAGTTCCATATGTATATCTTAGGTTTGTATATCTCAGAATTTTTAAAAATAGGGATAACTTTAAATGGTGAAAGTTTTTTACAGCATGTACAAAATTCTTTCATCCAATTTATTGTTAGCTCTGTTGAAACCTTTTGGTTAACTAATACCATATCATGGTTACATTCCATATAGCTGTAGCCCATTATCCGGAACGATAGTATGATTTATTGAAATCGTTTCTTATTCACTACTTAAAATTATTATTCGTTTTTTACACATTAAAGTGTAAAAAACGAATAATTGTCCAATTCTTATTTTGCCCAGCACATAAATCTCAAAAAATCTGCAAATGTGATACATCTTTCGGTAAAATCTAGTCAAAATAGTGCTCCAGTATGCTTGCTACATCGTCTGCTCCCTTTTTATGTAAGTTTTATCCTATCAAAATAAGTGAGCACTATTTAATCCTAACCAGTGTATATTAAACGTGTACATAAAAAGCTGTCAATGATAATAAATGCAGTTTCTAGAAACATTAGGAAAGTTCATATTTTTAGCAAAGTTAAATGCAAGAGCTGCATGGCTAGTTTTTGCATTGCAATGTATTTTTTTTTTTCTGGCTAAAACAACTCTGCTTTCTGCAAGCTCTTTTTTTTAAAGACTCTTGATGAGTTTTTTAAAGAGGTGCTTTGGTTTTTAAGTATAATATTGAGCTTGTCACATGTTCAGCATGTATCTTTATGAGGATAACCAAAGGTAAAGTTAAATTTTGTTACAAATTTTTTCCTGGTAAAATAAAAGAAAGTAGAAAATTAAATAATATCCAATAACATTTTTAAATTCTTGACAAACTTTATTTTGTGTGAAATAGTCCTTGTACATATTGTATATTTTTGATATATTAAGATCCTCTTGAAAATATAGCTTTTAAGTGTCATGTAATGCATAATGACTTTTTTCCTTTAAAAGACTTGATATGATCGATAATACTATTTACAATATGGTCTGAAAAGGCTAGTGGTTGGTTTGTATGTTTTTGTTGCTGGTTTTTAGAAAAAATCCATAAAAATAATCAAATATACAAGCTTTATAATTAGCTATATTAGCTAATTAGTTTTATTTTTAATATTCCCAATCTTACCCCCTTGCCCTGATATTAAAATGTGTTTCAAAAATGCGTGGGATTCTTTTCTTATATTATTTTTTCTTCTACACCACTACAGAGCTGCATACATTGATTGGACAGTGCCAAAAATAAAATACCGTCTGTATCAACACAAAATTAAACATAGTTTCACAACGTCACGGTAAATTAAGCTCCGATTTCCAAAGATATATTAAGAATTATATACTTTTATATTATAAAATAATCAGTGTGTATTAACTAATTATTATTAAGAATAATATATTTGATATATCATTGCCACTTTCAAAAATTATTTTTTGTCTAGTTTTTTCCAATTCATTTTTTTTAATTTGCTTCCTTTGTCTTGTTTTCCTGAATCATATAGTTTGCAATCTTTTAAGCTGTCTTTTAATCGTTATCTTGCATTTATAAACTTTACCTTTTCTCTTCCAGTAACTTCCAAATCTAATATTGGATTTTGCAGCTTTGTTGAAAGTGAAGATATTTTTACAAAAACATGTAAAATGTGCAATGCACATGTAAAATGTGCAATACACATGTAAAATGTGCACTACACATGTAAAACGTGTCATGCACATAAAATGGTAAAAAAAAAATTTTGTGCATTATTTACTTAAAATTAAGTGATAAATTATGCTTAGATGTGTTTAAAAACTTGACTTGACTTTTTTAAATGCAAATTTCAAATAAATTCTCTTAGGATTCGAATAACTGGTTTAAATAAAGAAAATGAAGCCGTAATAGATGAAAATGATAAATATAAAAAAGAAGAATTTGTGCATGATGAAAAGGAAGAAATAGTTTCTCAAGTAGAGAAAGAAGCTGAGGATGAAATCATTCGCTTAAAAGATAATATTTTGCAGTCTCCACCGCTTTTAGTAGATATAGAAAATGTCCACAATAAAACATTTAAGCAGACACAAGAATTAAAGGTTAGATTTTTCTTTTCTTCTTTTCAAGTTAAGAGTCTAAAAATATTTAATCTTAATTACTTTGTTACAGTTTTTTGTAAGGTTTAATAAATGTTATTATTAAATATGACAAGAATATTGTTATATGTGTGTGTGTGTCTATATATATATATATATATATATATATATATATATATATATATATATATATATATATATATATATATATATATATATATATATATATATATATATATATATATATATATATATATATATATATATATATATATATATATATGTGTGTGTGTGTGTGTGTGTATATTAAAATGCGCTAACTAAGTAAGGCATACGACTGATCATGTATCCTTAAAAGGCTTGACATAATTTTAATTTAAAAGTTCAAATTAGGTGAAGTTTTAACTTTATAGTGTGACAATAAAAAACCTTTAGAATGAGAACCACTACATATAATTTGATAAAAATGTAGCTCTTATAAAACTCTAGATAAAGTTTCCGCCAGATTGGTTTACTGGTTAAGGATTTATGACAGTTATAGTTTTTGGTTTGAATTGCCTTACGCATAGCGTAAATGTCTTAACATTTCCTAAAGTATAAACTACTATTAAAATGCAAAACAAATTGCTAAAAATAGTGCAAAACCTGGCAAATGGGCTATTAGTTAGTAAAACAAAAACAAAATGTTTCTGTAAAAACAAATTTTTATTGCTCCTTGAAACCGTCTTAAATACATTGACTTTCAAAATGAAGTAAAAAAAAAAATAACTAAACTCTATTTTTTACATTATATTACCATCAAATTGCATATGATTAAATTGTAAGACATGGTCTTTGATTTATTCCACTAGAAATTTATTCAAAATAGCTTAATATACTCTTTTAATCAAATACTCTTCAATATTTTTACATGCAATGTAATCAATAATTTACATACAATATTAAAATTCATAATTACTAACTGTTGTTAAGGATTAAAATAGTCAAATATGTTCATTATAAACCGTAAGTTGTGATTTTCTGCAGCCTAATCTAATGAATCAAAACTGTGGTAGCACTTCTTTAAAAATTCTTACTATTTAGATCAACTATGCAGCATAAGAATCTTTCTTTGTAGTCTAGATGATTATTGTTTTGCTTATACCTTGACTAATAATATTAATTAATAGTCTCGTATTTAATTGTACATTTATAAGTACTAGAGTGTTTATAGTGGCTGGGCACTATTGGCTGGGTACTTTGAGCTGAAACCAAAACATACATATTTTATCTTTGTATTAAACTTTGGTTATAAAGTTTGTTTAAAACTTTCAAGTATAAATATTTACCTGGGGTAAATGTAAGTGGAGACCCACCAGATGCTTTAGCAAATTGAATAGTTCATTTAGTGGATAATTTTTTATTGGAAATAACTTGAGATGCAATTTGTTTGGCTGTTCTAGCATCTTTTGCTACTAAAGATTGAAAGTTTTCCCTGAATTTTATTTGAGGGGGCATTGATGGGGCAAACCTTTTCCTAAAGGGCAGAGGAATGTGCTGAAACGTACATTTGGTTCATTCTCAATGTTTCAAAGCTTTAAGAAAAGTATACTCTTTTCAAAAGGATTTTTTTCTTAAAAACTTTAAGTTAACGCTACAGTTATTATACACCTTTATTCATGAACTTCTTCTCGTGAAATAATGTCAGAAGGAATTGTAAAGTTGCAATCATTAATACTTTTCCAAAAATATTTATACAAATTGTTCAAGGAGAATTGTAGTGTTGCAATAATTAAAATTCCAAATAGTAACATATTAATAAATTTTTTTTGCAAACTTGTGGTTTGAAAAAGCATAACAAATAACTTCTACTTTTTGTCATTCAAAAGATATGCTTTTGATATGGCTATAATAAATAATATAAAAGTTCCCAGATTACAAATCGATTAGCAGTATTCGGATCACGTATAATTGACGTCAGATGTTGTTGCAATGCTAAACTTGTATTTTTTAAAAAGGTTTTTACTTTATATTTGAATATGGCTGATGATTGCCGAATGGCATGAATCTTTAAGTTCCATTATAAAGTTGTATTTTTTCATTTAAATTAATTTAATATATTTGGTAAGGATCAGGGATTATCTTTTTCCGGATATTTCCAGAATTCAGAATATTTTTCTTAACTTTTAGTTTTTCCAGATATTCAAAACGTTTTCATACATAATATATTTGTTTTTTAAGCTTTTTCGCTCATCTCTCATACAAAAATTATAAAAAATTTTGAAAAAAAATTTAAAACAATTCAGCTAAAAGCAAATTTAAGAGGAAAACATTTTCCAGATTTTTTATGGATGTTTTACGCATACAATTTTCTGGATTATTAAAATATGACCTGGATGGTCTATTGAGGATAAAACAAGATAAATAAAAGTTTTTTAACTATGAATAAGCAGTTATAGTATAATGATGCCACTTAAGTGAATGAAGTCACAGAAGATAGTTATATTGGTTAATGATGAGTCATAGAAGATTGTTATATTGGTTTGAACTGCAACCACGGTAATATAGAAAAGAGAAGAAAATGCAAATTTACAATAATGAAAAGGAGACTCAAACTTGAAAACTAGTGCAGGTCTAACTGCATTTTCACTTTATTTTTGGACTTTTTTTAAAAAAAAAAAGAAATTTTTATGCAAAAGTATGCTAGACCTCATCAAACACTTTTGATATGTCAAGAGTAATAGCCCACTGTTGCCTAATTCATGAGATAATAGAAAATTTTTCACTATCTTTAATGGCTTTGAACGAGGGGCCAAGGACAGAGCCTCTCATCTAATCTCCTGTTTTTAATGACACTATTTGGTTTTCAGACTATTTGATCCAGTTTTAATGACATAGATTTATATTTTAGATTAATTTTCAGACTTGTTAATGATTTACTAAAGATTTTTCAAATGTGTTAAGAACTCACCAAACTTCGGAGATACAAGATTTAGTAATCTGAAAACATTCAAGCTCAGTGTTAGACAATAGTTTTTTGCATCTATTTTTTTCAATGCCTAAAAGATATTCTTAAGAGCTGAAAAAAATCAAAAAAGTTTATTAAAATCAGAAAGTTGCACATATAGGAGAAAAAAACATAAGTAGAGTGAAGCTTGCTTTAAAACCAAAGCGAAGGAATATAAATTAAAATATATTTCACAATTCACAAATTGTCAAAGACTCATTTTAAAGTTATTAGTTTTTAATAATATTTATATATTGTGCCATTAGTCCAATAATTGCCTTCTTTGACAATAGCAAATATCTTATATAATGAATTACATGTCTGTTTTTAGTTTGATATTTTTTTAAAGGTTTTTAAAAAAAGTTTTAATTTTTATTATTTAGGCAACATCAGCAGAAGTTATAAAAACTATTCGTGATATTATTGCAATGAATCCTTTATATAAGGAGTCACTTGTTCAACTTATCGAAGCAGGAAAAAGGGTTGTAGATAATCCTGTTCATCTTGCTGATTTTGGTAATTTGATTGATTTTTTTACTTTTTTAGTGTAAAGTTTGTTAATTAAATTTATATATTGATATGTTAAATGATAAATTAATGAAGCATACTTATATTAGGGTTCTCCTCTTTTTACCATAAGAGAACAAAGTGAAAATTTTAATTTTAATTAGTGTAGTGCCGCGCTCTCCTTCTCTCCCCTAACTTAACTAGAAGTAATTGGTATGTACAATAGCTATGATTCAATAAATAAATTTGGTTTTATTCGTTTTATTTATATATAGGACCCAACAAGCTGTCAAGGGTCTATAGGTTTTTAAAAAATTAAAAAAAAAAGCAAGTTGTATTGGTACAAAGATTGAATTAAATAATTGCGAATTGCGATATCTGGAAAAATATCTGCTCCTCAAAGTTTCAGTTTATGGAAAACTGTAAACACTGTGGTTATGAATTAACATGAGCTTATTTACCAAAAACAAACATCATAAGTTTACAACTAAAAAAATTACTCTAGCTTAATCATAACTTCACAATTTTTTGTTTGTTTAAACAACAGCTAATTTATTATAAGTAAAAAAAAAAATGATTAAAATAACTATATATCCAATTAATTTGAAATAAAAATGCATTGAGAAAAAAATACAATAGATATATAAATAATATTAAAAACATTAGGAACACTTACTTTTAAAAACGATTATTTCTTAAGCAGAAATACATGTGTTAATTTTAAAATCAACTAATAAAAATACAGCTAATTTTTTTTATAAGCAGGAAACTTCAACTTTACAACTTTAAATTTTGTCAACTATTCAATTAAAACATTGCTTGTGGGTACATTCTGCAGAGGCTTCGCAAGTATAAATAAAAGGTTAATTTTGAATTTAAATTCATTTTTTTTAAACACTAAAACACTGATGAATTACAGAAATTCAGAAAAAATAAGTTGTTATACTAACTTATACTAATACAGGGCTCAAGTATCCTGCACTCAACTATCAATTGTCAGAAAATGTATGTGTCCCGCATGAAATGTGTTAATAAAAAATATATATATATATAGTATATATAATAAAAAGTATAAATTTTTAATATATTTTTTCTGTTTTTTTCTTTTTAAACTTTTAGTGCTATAAATTAATTGTTAAATTTTTTTACCACCTTCAATTTTAGTTTGACAAAGGAAATGTTAGTAAATGACATCGCTAAAAAGTTTTGTTATTATGATTATGAGTATTTAGTTGTTTTGTAAGTTAAATATACAAATAAAATGTAAAAGTTAATGAACACAACTATTTAAGATATTTCATGATTGCAAAATTCTTTCGGATTATTCACAATAAATATAAAAAATGCATAAATATCTTTTATGTGTGTTTACTTTTTTTGATATTGTATTGTAATGTTTGGTTTATTTATTTATTTTTACACAATATACAAATATACATATATATTTATGTATGTATGTGTCTATATAATATATATATATATATATATATATATATATATATATATATATATATATATATATATATATACACACATGGTGGCCACAGTCCTGGGATGTCCTGGAATGTCCTGGATTTTTGCAAGTGTCCTGGAATGTCCTGAAATGTCCTGGAAAATAACATTTTTTTCAAAAATGTCCTGAAATATCCTGGATTTTTTTTTTTTTTTTTGAGTCAAGTTAAAAAATTACTAATAATATTGAAGTAATATTAAATTTTTTATGCGAAAATTTTTTTAATATAAATTTTTTTTATATAAATGTTTTAAATTTAATTTTAAATAAGAGAGTCATAATAATATAATATTCTATTTTATAATTCAATCAATATGAAAAAAATATAACCTAAAGATAATTGATAATATTCATTTAATAAGATATAAAATGTCCTGGAAAACGCAACAAAATGTCCTGGAATGTCCTGCAAATGTCCTGGAATTTAACTTTTAAAATTTTGTGGCCACCATGTATATATATATATATATATATATATATATATATATATATATATATATATATATATATATATATATATATATATATATATATATATATATTTATATATATATATATATATATATATATATATATATACACACTTTTGGTTGGTCGTTTTTAATTTTACCATTGTCAGGTCAGTTTTAGGTTGTTTTTTTTTAAAAAAATGTTTTAAAGACTGGAAAATATTTTAAAAAAGTTTTGTATATTATTTGATAGACTTCCTTGCCCTAACCAAACCCTCAGTCGATGTAGCGGCACTTCCTTGTAGCAGCAGGCTATAAGATAGTCGATGTAGCAACACTTCATAGATCTTTTACAGTAAAAAAAGTAAAAATAAAAACAAGTCTAAATTTGTGTTTTTATGGTTTTTTAAAAAAACTTTAAATTTAATTAGTTTCTTCAATAAAATTAATGTGTTTTATTATAATCTAACCTTAATTTTGTCAGTTTAGAAACCATAGACAAGCTACAAGCTGATTTCTATATATATATATATATATATATATATATATATATATATATATATATATATATATATATATATATATATATATATATATATATATATATATATATATATATATATATATATATATATATATATATATTATATAGACACATACATACATACATACATACATACATACATACATACATACATACATACATACATACATACATACATACATACATACATACATACATACATACATACATACATACATACATACATACATAAATACATACATACATGCTTACATACATACATACATGCATACATATGTTTTCAATGTGATTATTTGGTTAACACTGTTTTTACTTAAATTTTCAGGTGCAGCTTTAACTAGTGCTGAACCTTCTCAATTACAAGAAGTCTTAGAAGAATGTGATATTCCAAAAAGACTAATGCTTGCATTAGAATTATTAAAGAAAGAATATGCTGTTATAATGCTTCAACAGAGACTTGGAAAAGAGGTTTACATTTTAAAATCAAATACTTTAAGTTGTTTTATTTTTATCAAATAAATTTAGTATTTAATAGATCACCCTGCTAATAGTATAATGTAACCCATCACAACCTACTTTAATGTCTTGTTGCCTTGAATCTCATTTTTAAGCAAAGGCTGGCATATATTAAGTAAAGTTCATAATGCCTTCAGTCTTTACCCCTTTTTCATCTAATAAGTTGGCATAGATGTAAACTTGTTCTATGCTGTTTCCTGCTTGAAATAACAAACGCTGGGTCTTCTTGACTCATTTCATGGATTTTTCTTGAGTCTCTTTTATAATGCAGCTTCTTCTTTTTGGTCTTGAAACCTTAAACTCAGTTAATGGTTCTAAGGCTGACTGGCAGTAAGGTTTTTTGAACTTTGTGATAGCTATTAGAGAGGGTGATTGTATAAATAGCTGAAAAGTATCAGAGTATTGCCAGTGTCAAGTTGCACATGAAAGGTGTTTCTATTGTTACTTTTTTTGTGCATTGTTGAACCCATATATGTAGGTCTTTTTCAACTTTGAGTTAATAGCTAAAATGAGGCTGAATAAAAATGGGGAAATTAAATGCTTATTGCTTGGAGTTTTATACAATATCTATGGTTGAGTAAATAGACAATTGTATTAAAAAGTTTTAAAAATGTTGAACAAAAAATGCAATTATTACCATTAAATTGTTTTATTCTATCATTACAAATATTTGTGGTCTTTGAAGTAATTTTTCATTCATTGAATCTTACCTCATGGAAATTTACCAGACTTACTTGTTTATTGTGAGATAATGTAAATATTGTTATTATTGGTGACTTATATGCTCATAGTACTGAATTGCTTGACTCTTGTGTCACTGACCCTGTTAGCTTAAAGGTTCTGTTTTTCTCCATCTCTAACTCAGCTTAATATCTTTGTGACTCCTTTTCCTTACAATTCTTTTCACTTTCCTTCATTCTTTGGTTTGTTTTTTATCTCTAGATTTAGTTAGTGCATAGTTTCCTTATAACCCTAATCATTTACCTTAATCATTCTCATTAGCTTGCAATCAGTTTCTCCTTGTTTCCCATTAGGAGGTTCAGATTGTGCTATAATCTAATTTTTTTTTAAACTTTTATTTCATTGTTTTTTCAGATTCTCTCTACTTAACACTTTCACTATTACTTAAGGATGACTGGAGATTCTTTTTGTCATTTTCTTTATGATGGGCCTTGGAAAGCTAAAAATTTTGCCTCCTTTATAATCTCCTGGACTAAAACAGGCATTAAAGTTTTACTCAATGTTTAAGCTAAAATTGTTTTTTTTTTTTTGTTTACCTCATAATTTTTTCTATTTGCAATCATTTTTTTTTATATTACAAACTCTTAAAACAAACTTGTTTTAATCATTTCAAAAAATCAATACTTTAACTAAACTAATGCCTTACACCAAGTATCATGTTTTGCTTACACTAAGGTTCATTCTCAAATTACTAATCTTCTAAGTTTTTATTATTTTTATTTTTCAATCTTGAATGCAGTGTTCTTGGACACTTTGTGGTTATATTTTTTGTTTATGTTAATAACCTCCCCAAGGCCGAGAAGGCCACTACAGTCGAGGAGGCTACTTAAGTTGTGGTTACCACCCTCTATCAATTTTGTAACTCTGAAGCAAGAACCTTGATAAACAAGGCCCTTGCACAGAGTTGAGTGCAATACTACCAGGGACATGGTGGGGATTGAACTCTATATATGGGTTATATTTGAGTTGAACCATACAATATTCATTGTCAAGAAAGCATCTGTTAAGGTTGCCTCTCTTTGTTGTGATCATTAGTTTTTTACTCCTGATTCCATTCTCTACTTTTATAAATCTCTTATTTGGATTGTATAGAATCCTGTTATCATATTGGTCTTTGTAATGAGACTTTTTCTCTTTAAGACAAGATCCAGAATTGCAAGATAAATATTGTTGGACCTGCTCTAGCTATGAAGTTTGTGCTTCAGCCTAGTTAGTTTATTCTTTAATAATTCTTTCTCTTTTCTACAAATACTACCATAGTTGCTGGTCAATTAAGATCACTTTTTCATTTCGCTGTGTCTAGCGCAAAGGTACTGTCGCTATAATTTTTTTCTTCAAGGCACGTTAGTGATTTCTGATTGGTTGACTATTTTTTTTATTTTATTTAAAGAATGAATGTCTAAAACAAAACCCATAATAGATGTATGTGCGCTCCACTTTGCATATCCCTAAATCAGTCGATGTATGTACACTCACTGTGACCATCCCTAAATCAGTCGATGCATGTAAATAATAAAAATCAATGTAACTTTCAATATACATTAGTATATACAATAATAATAACTTTCAATAAAAAATAGTTAAAAAACATTTAAACAGATTTTTTTTAAGTGAAAGACTTGATCCTGGATCACCTTTTATGCTAACCATACAATATGAAGCCTCAATTTTTTTTTAATTTGTACAAATAAAACTTTCAAAATCAACCAATAATATTTGCAGCCATGATTTAAAATAAGCCAATCAAACTTTACAACCTTGACTTTAAGATAAAAAAAGGCAGCGATACCGTTGCGCTAGACAACGTTTTCTATTAACCAAAACTCAATCTTGCATAACATGTTCTATACATTTCTAAAGCTTTTGATAAAGTTTGACATGCTGGTCTTCTCCATAAGCTTTCTTCTTACAATGATTCCAAGGATAGATTTCAACATTCATTGATTACTCGGAGGGGATTACTACAGCATGAGGCTCTCAGTGGCTGGTAAACTTGGATAAAACACAGTTTATCTCACCTAATTATTATTACAATAATCTAGATCTTTTTATATTTATGAACGGTAATATACTCAATGAGTCATCTACTAAGACTAACTCTTTCTTCCAGTCTTTCTTGGAAACCATATATCAAATCCATTGCAAAATTAGCATCTGCTAAGGTTGCATCTCTTTATCATTCTTGCCACTTTCTTACTCATTATTCTATTCTTTATCTTTATAAATCTCAAATCTGTTTTTGTATGGAATACTGTTGCCATATCTGGGGTGGATCTTCCAATGATGTCCTTTCTCTTTTAGACAAGGTGCAAAAACACATTGTAAACATAGTTAGATCTGCTCTTGCAGCCAACCTCCAACCACCATCAAATTGTCGTAATGTCGCTTCTCTTCTTTTCTCTATAAATACTATAATGGGCGCTGCTCTAAAGAAATTGTATCTCTTTTGTCATCTACTAAATTTGTGACTGTTCCTAAGTGCTCCAAAAATTCTTATTAGTCTAGTTTTTTTCCTCAAACATCAGTTCTCAGTAATTCGCTTCCTTTATCTTGTATTCCTGATTCATATAGTTTGCAATCTTTTAAGTTGTTTGTCAATCGTTATCTTGCTTTATAAACTTCATCTTTTCTCTTCCAGTAACTTCCAACTCTAATAATGGTTGCTTGCAGCCTTTTTGGAAGTGAAGATATTGAGAGAAAAAACGACTCATTATGCAGCTAAATTTCACCTTTCGACTTTTTTTCCTTATGATCAAAAAACATTTGTCAATTTTTCTCAAACTTAAATGATCAAACTTAAATGATCCTTATATCTGTCTGAAATCAATTTATTTAAAATATCTAGAGAGAAAGATTTTTTTCGAAAAAAAGGTAAACTATATTTTCAGTTGCTTTTTGTTTACCATTATATGTAAATATTTTTTTTATTTTTTTTTTTTTTTTGTTACCGAAATAAAGTTTCATAAAAACTGTAAAAAGAACAGTTTCAATATTTTAGTAACATGATGATGTTTCATTGAAACTTAAAAATTGCAAATTAGTTAATTTTTGTTGAAATTAACCAACAAAAAATTCAACTAAAAATAAAATCTAATTGTATTTCAATTTTAACAATTGTTAAACTTTTACACTAACTAGAATTATTTGAGAAAGATATGAAGAAAATTACTTAAAAAAAGAAATTTTAAAATTATTCAAAGGCAGACCAAACTCTTTTATGTATTACTGACATCATTCTTTTATGTATTACTCGCATCAATCTTTGATGTATTACTGACATCAATCTTTTATAATGACTGAATTTTTTTTCCAATCAATATTGTTTAAGCACAGTTAAGTGTTTAAGCACAATTGGGTGTTTAAACACAGTCGGGTGTTTAAAATAAAGCAACAATCAAATAAATTAACATGTTTAACAAGAAAATATTTTACTGAAGAATTGTCAAAATGATAAGTTTGTTAAAATTGAAAAAATTATGCACATTACTTTTTTTTATTATTAGGTTGAAGACAAAGTCAATAAGATGCAAAGAAAGTATCTTCTTCAAGAACAACTTAAAATTATTAAAAAAGAGTTAGGCTTGGAGAAAGATGACAAGGAGACTGTTGTTGAAAAGTTTCGTAGTCGCCTACAAAATCTTAAAGTACCAGAAAAAGTCAATGAAGTCATTGAAGAAGAAATAAATAAATTAATCTTTTTAGACAACCATTCCTCTGAGTTCAGGTAAAAATTTTAATTGAAATTGATTGCAAAAGGTTACACAAATAAAAAAAGTTTCACAAACATAATAATAATCCTCTCTCTAAGCATTCATACTTTATGGACAATCTCTAATAATAATATGACTAATCAAGGATGATCACTTTTATAAAAAATGTTTTATTTTTAAGAAATTTGTTTAAAAGATTTTGGTAAAATTCAATGAATTAATTGTACCTAGTTTCAAGTTGTTAAATGAATTAATGTTAAAAAAAATCTATTTAATATTTTATGTTTTATTTTTATTCAATTGTGTTGCACAAATCAATTTTTGAATTAAATTTAATTAAAAGTATAAAAATTAAGTATTTGATTATGATATTACTTCTTTTAATAAAACCTCATATTGAAGTTTAATTTAAATTTCTTTGTTTTTGCTGTTTATTCATTTACAGCACTTAACTCAAGTTGACTAATTTTTCCAAGATATAGTATAAGCTTCTCAACATGGCCTTCTTGGTCTAGTTAAATATTTTTAATTACTAGAATAAAAAAAATAAGGATACTATGATAAAAGTAAAACAGCAGAAGTTGCACAGAATAGAGAAATCTTTGCACAGAATAATGTTTTAGTAAAATTTGTTTTTAATGTGAATACATAATGTGACTAAACAATGTGAATAAATAACATAAGTACATAATGTAAATATGTAACATAGGTACATAATGTAAGTATTTAACATGAGTACATAATGTAAGTATGTAACATGAGTACATAATGTAAGTATGTAACATGAGTACATAATGTAAGTATGTAACATGGATAAATAATGTAAGTATGTAACATGAGTACATAATGTATTTATGTAACATGAATACATAATGTAAGTATGTAACATGAGTACATAATGTAAGTATGTAACATGAGTACATAATGTAAGTATGTAACATGGGTACATAATGTAATAATTTTTTTTTATTTTTCAAATTTTTATTCAAATATAATTATTATATTTATTGCATTTTGTCAAAATTAAAAATAAAAGAAAAAATAAGATTTAATTTTTGATAAATTTTTATAAATATCTTACAAAAATTCAAATTAAGAATAATAGTAGAACGTGAAACAATAAGAGTTTCATGACAAGAAATGGAATAAAAGTTTGGCAAAAATTCTAAAGGTGATTAAAAGATACGAAAGATATAAGCAAAAAAGGGGAAAGTTAGGAAAAATCAATTACTAAATTGTTTTATGACCACAACAAATGTTGTTTTTGAAAACAAAAAATTTCAAAATTAAATAGTGTTTAGACAAACATAGATTTCAAAAATAATTTATAAAACAACTAAATAAAAACTAAATTAAAAAGCACTTTTAGTATAAGTAATTAAAATTAAAAAATAACATTAAAAAAAAAATTATAGATATTTTATAAAATCCTTAAATATAAAATATATAAGTATAAAACTATAATAATATAATATAATTTTATGATAAAAAATTGTTATGAATAAATAATAAAATTATAATATTACAAATATATTAAACAATTAGTTAATAATTAAATTTAAGTTCCAATATTATATTTTGTGCAAAATTTATTATATAAAATTTTATTGTGATAATTTTGTGTAGTGTAACAAGAAATTATCTTGATTGGTTAACAAATATTCCTTGGGGCTTACACAGTGAAGATATCCTAGATTTAAAGCGAGCTGCTCAAATATTAAACCATGATCATTATGGTCTAGAAGATATTAAAGATAGAATCTTGGAGTTCATTGCAGTGACAAAAATTAGTGGAAATATCCAAGGAAAAATTCTTTGCTTTACAGGTTTTTTAAAAGTTGTTTTTTACAAATTTTTTTTATTATTATTTGTAAGGTTTTTAGTTTGTTTATTTTATATATTGATATCTTTTCATATTTATTTTGTTTGAGATTTTTTTTTTAATGTTTTTTATTTTATTTTAAAAATAAAACTTTTAACGCTATATAAAGTATAAAAAAAAATTAAATTATGTTAACTTTTTAAAAAGGTCCACCTGGCGTTGGTAAAACAAGTATCGGAAAGTCAATTGCTCGATCTTTAAATCGTGAATATTTTCGCTTTAGTGTTGGTGGTTTAACAGATGTAGCAGAAATTAAAGGTCATCGACGGACTTATGTTGGAGCAATGCCTGGAAAAGTTATTCAATGTTTGAAAAAGACTAGAACAGAAAACCCCCTTATTTTGATTGATGAAGTTGATAAAATTGGTAGAGGGGTACAAGGCGATCCTACATCTGCTCTTCTTGAACTGTTGGATCCTGAACAGAATCATAATTTTTTAGATTATTATCTTGATGTTCCAGTCGATTTGTCTAAAGTTCTTTTTATATGCACAGCTAATAATGTTGAGACAATACCTGCTCCTTTAAGAGATAGAATGGAGATTATTGAAGTATCTGGTTATGTTGAAGATGAGAAAATTGGTATTGCCCAACAATACTTAATTCCTCAAGCACGTATAACAACCGGTATGAATGCTGAAATGATTGATATTAGTAAGGAAGCATTGAAAGTATTAGTTCAGAAATACTGTCGTGAAAGTGGAGTCAGAAATTTACAAAAGCATATTGAAAAAGTATTTTATTAATATTTTTTTTTAATTTTAATTTTATGTGTTTTGTTCTGCCAACTGTTCTTCTTTTTTTATTATTATTATTTTTCGGGTAAAGTATTAACAAATTAAAAATTTAGATATTTCGTAAAGCAGCACTAAAATATATAGAAAAAAAAGATTATATTCAAATTGCACCAGATCTTTTAAAGCAATACGTTGGAAACCCTATATTCAATGCAGAGAGAATGTATAATAAAACTCCACCCGGGGTGGCCACTGGTCTTGCATGGACATCAATGGGTAAATACTTTCATGCCATTATAATTGTTTTTTATAAGGGGTCATCCATAAAGTACTTCAAACTCTTGGAAAAAAATGGGGGTTAGGAGAAATGATATTTAAGAAAATGTGTGACTAAGGGGTGAGGGTTTTTTTTTTTAGGGTTTTTTTTTTTTTTATTAACTAAAGAAAAAGATTTTTCCATCAGCCAGTTTTATTAATTATTTAGTCATTCAAATTTAACTATTATGTTAACTATGTTATTATGTTACTATGTTATTACTTAAAGTATAAATGTTATTATGTTACTATGTTACTACTTAAGGTATAAATGTTATTATGTTACTATGTTACTACTTAAGGTATAAATGTTATTATTTTACTATGTTACTACTTAAGGTATAAATGTTATTATGTTACTATGTTACTACTTAAGATATAAATGTTATTATGTTACTATGTTACTACATAAAGTACTACTATATTAAGGTATAAATGTCTATGTTAAGGTATATGTATCTTAATAAAAAACAAAAGTGAAAGCAAGATTAACAAAAGGAAGTTGCCAAGATTTGAAACAAAATGAAATCTAAAGATTTTTTTTCTCTACAAAAATTTATTCTGTGTTGAGAGAATATAATGCTATTGCCAAGAAGAAAAAAGATGCATTTATTAGTTTCTAGGTAATGCAATAACTATACCTTGTTAATAATCATCAACTTAAGATATCCTAACAAAATTATCCGGAATTGTAATATAGAAAAATACATATAAAGCTCCTAGTAAAATTGATTGAGCATTTTTACTAAAAGCTATTGATACTATTGCTTTACATGGATCAGTTGCACTTGATAACAAAGTGACACCAGATTTTTCAAACACAATTGACTCAACGATTAAATAAAGATATCAAGTACTTCAGGAACTTTGTTTACACTTGCAAGCTTGTTCTTTGTTGAGATTTAAATTAAAATTATGGGCTTCAAAAATAGGAAGTTAAATAACACCACCAGGTCCAACTTAAATCCAATTAAGAAAACATTTGTCCTCCTCTGCTTTTGCTAATGGTTCAGAGATAGTAAAGGTAACATGATAAAGTCTATTGTCTTTAACACAATGAATGGAGAGACAAAAATCCACGTCATTGAAGAGTGGTTAACCTTGTTATCCACCATTTTGTTAAAAGTAAACTAGATATCTTGTTTATTGTTACCAATATTTATTTTTATTTTGAAGCATTATTTTTATTAATACATTAAAATTATTAAATAAAAATTTTCCATTTATGGTTATGATCTTTTTAAATCTATTAAGTATATATACATTAATGTATTTTAAACATTTATATATATATTATTATACATTTATATAAGAGTTTGTTTTTATAATTATGTAATAAAATTATTAAAAAATAGTTCTGGGATAAAACTATGTGACACCTATTTGGAGGTGGTGGGAGAATTTTACAGAACAGATGGTGACAGAAATTATAGGAGGGTTCAAAAATTGACAAAAATAGCCAGATATACTTTATAGATGACTCCTCAGTATATACTATTTATAAATTTATATTTATTTTTTTTGTCGTAAAAAAAAAGGAAAAAAAATGTGAAAAAATCAAATTTTTTTAGGAGGTTCTATTTTATTTATTGAGACTACTGGAAAAATTAAGAAAGATTCAAACGAAAAACTTGTGAGTTCTTTAGAGATTACAGGCCAACTCGGTGATGTTATGAAAGAAAGCTGCCGGATTGCTTACACATTTGCTAAAGTAAATTTTATTTTGATTTTTTTTGGAGTCAGAGAAAATTCAGCATTTTCTAAATATTTCTAAATAATGTGTTTATAAAAATATTCTTTAGTCATTCTTAAATAAAAAAGATTCATCTAACTCCTTTTTTGATGGATCCGCAATACATTTGCATGTACCAGAAGGAGCTACTCCAAAAGATGGTCCCTCAGCTGGTTGTACAATTGTCACTGCTTTACTTTCTCTTGCAATTAATCAGCCAATCAAACAAAATTTAGCAATGACTGGTGAATTGTCTCTCACTGGCAAGGTAATTATTGTATAGATTTAAATTGATTGGATGTTTTTTAGGAAATATAAACTTCAATATATTTTTATAAAATCTAAAATGCTTTTCAAAAGATTTAATTTTTTTTATATTTTTTATTGTGTTTTTTTCATAACATTTAAAAACATTTCACATATTTGATTTATTAATTTAAAAACATTCTTTATTAAGCATTATTATAACATAATTTGATACATAAATACATTAGGGGTGTTCAAAAAAATAAAATTTTCATAACGCGAATACAAAAGGAGCCAAATTTAGGGCAAATATTAAAAAAACGCGATTACAAAAAAAATTTCAAAAATATTGATGTTTACCTTGTGCTCAAGTGGAAAAATACCCCGAAAAATGCCCCAAATTGTTTTTAAATTATTTGGCTTTGAGCGCAAGGTAAATCTCAGTATTTTGTAAAAAAAAAATTTCTTATGTGATCATAATGGTTTTAAGTTTTTTTTTTAGATTGTTGTGTATTCTAGTCTTTTCATAGTTATTTATATTAAAAAATTATTTCACAAAAAAATATTTCAGCGCAAATGCGCTGAAATTTTTTTTGCGTGTTAGCGCAAATTTCTTTTTTTCACAAAATTCTCTGATTCCAATTATTGAAATTTTCAGAGTCTGACTCCAATTCCCATTCCAATGCAAAGTTTTTGAAAAATTATTTGAATTCTTTAAAAAATATGATGCAATTTAAAAAAATTTTTTTTTGCCAAGTTTATAAAAAGTTCTTTAAAGGTTTAATATGAATATAAGGTTAATTGAATATTTTGTATATGCACGTGCAATACTGAGAAGTTTTACTATTGGAGTTAGAGTTGCGATTTTGCTTAACGACTCTGACTCCACAGCCCTGGTTTGCTGTATCAGTGTCACCCGAAAAATTGTTGCCAATAGAGTTGTCAATAGACTTTAAAAAAAAAAATTGAAAGAAACTAACAAATACCAAACAAAAAATTCAAACAATAAATCCCTCTATAAACAAAAAAATCAAAAGTTTGATGAAGGCTACTAAATTCACTACAATATTTATCAACTTACCTACAGCAAAGGCTGTTCAAAATTTATTCCATGTATCTCTTTTATACAAAATTTATTCCATGCATCTCTTTTATACAAAACTTATTCCATGCATCTCTTTTATACAAAACTTATTCCATGCATCTCTTTTATACAAAATTTATTCCATGCATTTCTTATACAAACATAAGAAGCTTTAGTTACTCAACTATAATTGCAAATTTGATTAAAAGAAAAATAACATTGGTTAATGAGTACAAAAACTTGAAATTTTGCAAAGAAAAAGACTTGAGTTGTAATTCGTTTTTTTTTTTTTAACAACAAAAACAATTTAAATTTTTTCCTAAGTTATTAGCAAAAGGTAATGTTAGTAATTATATCAACACTTTGTTTTCTTTGTCAGGTCAACTCTAGTGTCAGAGCAAATATTGTTTAAAAATAGCTTCAAGATTACCTTAAAACTACAAACTGATTTCTACTTCTGCACTCTGTAAAATGGAAAAGATAGTTAAAGTAAGCTTATGTATTACTAAAGTAAGCATTACTTAATATCTTCTTTCCTATCTTTTTTCGAATCAAATCAATCTATTTTCTCCAAATTTCAAATCCAAATCAGTTTTTAATTAATGTTAACATTTTTTAATTAATGTTTTAAATTAATGTTTTTGGAGAGAAAATTGCAACTTAACTTTAAAAAAAAATGTAAACTTATACACTTTAATCAAACTAAATTTACCTTATGCATCTTTATCATTGACAAAAATTATTCAAATAGTGGAGTCAAAGTCAGATTGTTAAATCAAAAATTTGATTATTAAATCAAAAACTAAAATCAACATTGGAAAAAGCCCTTAATGTTTGTAATGTAAACATTTGATTAAAATGTTAAAAACTTTAAAGCAAATTTTTCTAGCAGAGAAGAAAAAATCTGGAAAAACTTCTATACAATTTATGTACATCTTAATCTATCACACCTGCTTCTAATCTATCACACCTTGTGCTCTCATCTTAAAAATGGTACTTGAACTTGTACTTGTATGACATACGAAATGTTGTACAAAATAGTTAATGACCATAAATACCATTAGTCTTACTTTTCTTATCATAGTACAATAATAAGAGTTTTAGTCTTTAGGCTACAAGACAATTGCTATTCTTTGATGTGTGACACAAGAAAACATGGAGATTGTATCCAAAAGTTTGAATTTAAAAAGAAAACATGGAGATTGTATCCAAAAGTTTAAGTTTAAAAAAAGAGTTAATCAACTTGTAATATTATTCCAATATAGATTCTATCCATCTATACTCATTTCAAATGTTTTTATTTTAAAATGAATGTTAACAGCCTCCTTCAATTTAACTTTTTCAACAATCAGGTTATGAATACTTAGCCAGGTACAAATCAATTTCTTTACTAGCAACAGTTTTACTAAAATTTAACAAGCAGCTATAGTTACCATAGCAACTAATAGTTATCATAGAACATCATTTTTGCTGTTTTGCTGCAAATATACAAGCTTGTTTGTTAATTATGCTGGTTTAAAAAAAGTTCTTATTCAATAATATATTTGTCATTTTAGGTTTTGCCAGTCGGTGGAATAAAAGAAAAATTAATAGCTGTAAGTTTAAATTTTTTGTATAAATAATTTTTACATCAGACATTTTATACACATGAGTTAAAAGTGTTTGTGCTTTTACATAAAAAATGTTCATTGTTTAATTGTTCATCAATAAAAAAAATATATTTACACATACTGTTGGTTGCAGTAAATAGACACAAGAGCTAAAAAATGCTCGTTTAAAATGTACTTGTTGTACCAAGTGTGTAAAAATGGTATTATAATAACTATATAATTTATTAATAAAAATTTAATATGATGCTAAAATGACATGCTAGATGAAACATAACAGTGTAAGGGTATCAAAAAATAATAAGGAAAAATTGTAAATATATAACAGGGATGTTGATTAATAATAAAGAAACATCTTCTTTTTTGTGTTTCAGATTTCTTTTGTAAAAGTGTTTCAAAAAACTTTACTTGAGTTTACTGAAAATACAATTTAAGTATTATATTACTTCATTCATTTTTTAGTTTATTATTCTCTTGTCTCTTTATACAAAAACCAAGAATCACAATATATATGCAAAAAAGTCAATGTTATTACTTTTCTTTCATTAAATTTTTTCTTATTAGTATGCTGTGTATTTACTTTAACCCTCAACTGAGTTGTACAGCAAAGTTTTGCAACAAAAAACATAGAACTTTGTTTAAAACATATTAAAGACCTTGCATTGTAGTGTAAATAATATTCAAATGTTTTTGATATTTGAATAAAATAGTAACTTATTTTATAAGTTATACTAACATGCAATGGAATATAATAGAATTTGTTCGGTTTCCATATTACAACTGCTACTGTAGGTGCTAACAAAAAAATACAAAATCAATCAAAAAAATACAAAATCAATCAAAAAATACAAATGTATTAATACAAAATAATTGTCAAATTCTCAAGTTGCTATATTTACATAAAAATATTGATTAATTTCAAGTCTTCAGACTCAAGGAAAATTAAAGAAGAAAAGGTTTGCAAAAAATATTCTTATTTTTAAATAGCATTAAACTATAAATAAACTATAAAAAGCCAGAGGAAGGCCAAGAAAAAAAAGAAGCTAGAAAAATAATGTCAAAAGGTTACAAACATCAGATTGAAGATTGGCTTGATTGATGGAAGAAACAGTTTTTTTTTAAGATTGTATTTGAAGAAGATAGGTCTAACCAAACATGCGGTAGTGGTGTAGTGCTTGCTTCATAAGTGAGAGGTTCTGAGTTCAATTCCTATCATGTCCTTGGTAGTACCGTGCTCAACTTGTTTCTCAGCGCAACGGCCTTGTTCGTCAAGGCTTGTGTTTTGAAATTATAGAGTTGAGAGAGGGTTATAATCATAATTAAGTAGCCTCCTCGTCTGTAAATTATTAGTGTATTATTAGAATTGAATTTATCAAAATAGTTACTCATAGCAACAATATGTAATTAAATTTATTTTGTATACAAAAATCTTGCTACAATACCAAAACAGCACTACTGATGATTTTTTGAAAGGCCTCTAGTGCTTAAAGTTTATTTAATTAATTATATAAAAATGCTTCGTATTAGTGTATTTTTTGGAAAAAAATATATATATATTTTTAGTAATAAATATTTTGAGATTTACTTTTGTTTACTGGCTTGACTATCTTTTGCTTTATATATATATATATATGTATATATATATATATATATATATATATATATATATATATATATATATATATATATATATATATATATATATATATATATATATATATAGTCACTCGACCTTCAATATGCTAAAATTCTTATGTTTGTCATTTTGCCCTAAAAAGAATTGAATTTGCAAGTACATATATAAAAATAAAAGCTAATTGGATAGCGTGAAAGATGGCATACTGTTCGTATTTAAAGATCTTTAAAGTTAAACAAAAAAATTTGATGTTTTTTAACCTCTGGGTACGACATCTGAAAATGTCATTTCTGCTGACCAAAACTTAATGAATTGTTTACTAACAAAAAAAACACTTTTTCTATACATTTGATTTTTAAATGAGTTCACTTCTAACAAAAAAGCAAATAACTACAATTGTTGGAAGTTAACATAAAGCAAAAAAAAGTGTAAGAAAGTGGTTGACAGAGGATTTAAAAAAATGTAAGTTGTATGAGTTATGAAAATATAAAGTGGGGGAGAGAAACCACCAGAAAAACCAGTTTGCAAAAAATAACTTGAAAAGTGTTTTGAGCATGAAAGAAAAAATACAGAAAAAGTACAAGTAGATAAAAATGATAACAACTTGCTTCAGCAACAACTATGGTAGTGTTTGCAGAAAAAAAAAAAAGTGGAACAATGAAGCAGAGGCTTAGACAGAGGCTTAACAACTGGAGCAGATCCAACAACATTTAAAATGTGATTAGAGGTATTTTCTGTAAGAGAAAAAGCCTCATTAGAAAAACTAGCCCAAATATAGCAACAGTATTCCATACAAGGATAAATACAAGGTTTATAAAAGTAAGGAATTAAACGGTATTACAGGATTGAAATTTGTATCGATTTTTAGAGAGTAATTGTTAAGATCAAGATGAAATAATAGAATTTTCTTAATTATAGATTCAGAGAATTACCTAATAATAAGAATAAGTTAGGCGAACCTAATAATAGAAATAAGTTTGGCAATAATTTTCTGATTGGGCAATAGGTAGGGGGGTCAGATTTTCAGAGCTTTTGAAAGAATCACAAATGCCATTTCCAAAAAGCCGAAAAACAAAATTTGGTTAACCACTTGATAAATACATGGAAACATTTTTTGCAAATAGTTCTGCCTTAAGAGACTGGTAGAGGTATATACATGACTGTATATACAAGTTCGTAGTTTTTGTTTTGCATTAAATTAGCTGAAAGCTTAAAAAAAAAACATCAATTAAAAAATACCCTCAATTTCGGAACAAGAATAAAGAGGAAGTGAGATTGCTTTTGAAAGTAAGAGAAACATTTGTTATGCAGTGGCACCAGTTTTTTTTTTTAATAGTTTTTTTTTCTTTACTGAATAAGTTTTTTACTTTATATTAAAAATAGAAAAATATTTTTGCACAACATTCATTGTTGGTATTGCACACTAATAAAAAAAGGGTAGAAGTTTCTATCGTAGGTTAGGATATGTGATATACTCTTAGTAAGGTGATATACTCTTAGAAAATTCTAAGAGTAAATTTTAAGGTATAATTTTCTAAGAGTATATCACGTGATACATGATATACTCTTAGAAAATTATACCTTAAAGGTAGAAAGTTGTTTGACAAATAATTACTTTTAATATAATTAAATTTCTATGCCAACCTATGAAATAAAGAAAAGGTGCAGGGCTGGTCAACAAAATTTTTCTGCTTACTTCTCAAGTCTTTGCCTAGACTTTAACAAGACAGTAGCAAGATGTAGTTGACATCTAAGATAAGAACTTTTTTTGAAACATCATCTCAAACATTTACTTAATCAAGAGCCCCAAGTCAGATGGTATTTTAAGTTAGAGTTAACTTCTTCTAGTCTTTATCTTGAAAAGCGAATCTTACAATAGAATATATTAAGACAAAATAACTTTTATTGGCTAAATTGGCTAAATAACTATTATTAAGATGCCTCAAGAAGTCTTTATGGTCTTATCACAGAGCACAGCGGAGTAGTGTTTAACTAGGAAAACTATGTATTCTTCCTTACCTTTGCTTATCTGGCCAACATATATCTGACCTCTTGGTTCTGAGCCAGAATTGTAACAACTGCGCCACTGCTGCTAAATTATTTACTTCTACATTAATTTATGATTTATTTTTTTTACTTTTCAAATTGAATTGATTATTAAACTTTTGAAAGCTTGAATTGTTTTACTGATTTGTAAATGATCAAGTTACAGAATGTCCTGAAAATATGAACTATTTTATTGTTTCCTTGGAAGTTTGATTTATTGGTAATTTATTCTATATATTTGAGTATATATGTATTCATAAAATTAAATTTATTAAAGTATAAATATAACTGAAAGAAAAAATTGTCAGAAGACTTAAAGTTAAAGGTTGTATGAGTCAGGAAAATATGAAGATGATGAATAAGACTTTGCTGAATGACGAGTCAAGCGAGAATGAGTTTTAGTTAATGGAACTAGAGATGATAGCACCTTTGAGCAGTGACCATGATAGTATTTTTAGGAAAGAAAAAGAGATACAACTTCACAACTATGGGAAAGAGGCTTAAGCTTAGCAGATAGAGTGGTCCAACTACCTGACTCTAGGAGGTTACATAGGAGGCGCATTTTTCAGCTTAGAGGAAACGTCAGCCCAAGGACTGTCACAAAGAAAATCACAAAAAGAATCCCAGTCAGCTTTAGGGTAATAGAAAGTAGTGCGAAGATAGAGAGTCCAAAAAGGTACTACAAGATGAAAAATTTAATGAGATCATTGTATGGTCAGAAGCACCTAAAGAAGAAAAAGGAGAAACTGATCGCAAGCTGGTCGGAGACCAGACATAAATCAAGAAGTAAGGTAAATGATTAAGGTTGTATAAAAATGAGTCACAAAGTTAACTGTCTGAGTAAGAGATTGATAAATGCAGAAGGCTTTAGTGCCAGCAGTATCAGTGGCATTAGAGTCAAGCCATTCAGTGTGATGAGCATTTAAGTCACCAATAACAACAATATCAGTAGTAGGGTAAAGAGAGAGGGCATGGGAATTTGATCAGAAATTACGTCCAAAAAATATAGCATAGTACCTATCAACACTGAGATCAGAAGAAGATATAGCAGAATTTAAATTAGTGCCACAAAGAGCAAGCACATCTAGTAAACTTTGCAAAAAGTTAGATTAAACTTATGGAAGGTTGCTTTGCAGACCACGAATATATTAAAAGATCAGAACAGTTAGGTTGTGGGGATGGTTTTTTATGTTTAATATTTTTGCATGTTTTAAGTTTAAAGAGAACTTTACTCATTCATAGATAGAGCACGGCCTCCTTAGCAATAAGCTGTGCAATTTTTTCAGTCTAATTTAGTCAGTCATAACATAGGGCTACTTATGTGGCCTTGACAATCCGCAACAAAAGCATTAACATAGCCTTTACTTAACCAAGAGCCCCAAGGCAGGGGATTTTTTGTTATCTACAAAGCAGGAGGGCATGGGGCAGGTAGTACTGGGTTACATAATACCAATAGCAGGGTGATAGTGATGATCCTAAACCTGACCTAGAATAATTAAAAGGAGCTACTTCCTTTAAACAGTACCTTAAAACATGATATTTTGGAAATGCATTAAGAAAAATATTACATCTAACAAAATACTAGAGACTAAGGTGAGCACAGGTTTTATAGTTAGGTGTTAAGTTAGTTAATAAGCTCACACTGCATCAAAACAAGTTTAAATATTTAAACAGAAAATCTAAAAGATTAAATAAAACATATATAAACATAAA
Organism: Hydra vulgaris; assembly: GCF_022113875.1. Taxonomy (NCBI): domain Eukaryota; kingdom Metazoa; phylum Cnidaria; class Hydrozoa; order Anthoathecata; family Hydridae; genus Hydra; species Hydra vulgaris. Next base: position 60,398,024 of record NC_061158.1, read on the forward strand.
GCAACTTACGAGTAAGTAAACACTGCGCCAGAGGTTTAGACGAACATAAGCATACGTATATAAAGTAATTTATAGGTGAACCAACACTACGTTGGTTGTTAATACGTTGCGTATTACTATAGGCATGATCGATTTTAAATAGTACAGATGACAGTATGAAAACTCTTTCCATCCTTTGCTTAGAAAGCAAACATAAGAATGCAAGGCAGGACATAAAACCAGTTACACTGGGTTACCTGTTACCAGTAGCAGTGCGATTATGAAGACCATATGCCTGACCTGACAAAAAATGCTGGAAGACCATGCACCTTACAAGAACTTGCATGAACATTGTGGTAACACATAAAACTCAGAGTTGCAATATTACATTATAAACATTAGCATTTAGCTAATTCCTGGTACTGTGGGTAACAGTAACATATATTTAGCTTTAGTTTATCTATTATTCAAAGTTTTGTAGTTTTGCAAATAAAATTCCTCTAAATGAGGTGCAAAATCTTGTCTAAAATCTTTAGTAAGGTATAATTTTCTATCTTCTAAGGTTGAAAATTATATATTTAAGGTAAAAAATTGTATGACAAACAGTTATTTTAATATAATTTCCTACCTTAAAATGTTCAATATATATATTCAATAGTTATATTGTATGTATATATATATATATATATATATATATATATATATATATATATATATATATATATATATATATATATACAAATAGTATTGTGTACTAAGGTTAAGCAATCTGACGTCATACTGAATTAGCTTGCTGCTGGGGGCTTCAGTACATACATCAACTGACAAATAGCCTGACTCGCAGTGGAGTGCTGCTACATCAACTGAGGGTTTGGGATGGGGAAGCAATCCTTTTATTCATCATTCTTCGTTTTTTCTTCTTTTTCGAAAAAAACGGTATAGCTTAAGGTAAGCAGAAAAAGTGAGCAAATACTTATCAAAACACGCTTTAGTAAGTGTATATATATATATATATATATATATATATATTTATTTATATATTTATATTTATATATATGTATGTATATATATATATATGTATATATATATATATATATGTATATATATATATATATATATATGTATGTATATATATATATATATATATACATATATATATATATATATATATATATATATATATATATATATATATATATATATATATATATATATATATATATATATATATATATATATATCTTAGTCAAAATATTTTATTGTTTTTAGGCTCGTCGATCAGAAATCGAAACTGTTCTTCTTCCAGAAGCGAATCGAAAAGACTATGATGATTTAAAAGATTTTATAAAAGAAAATATTAATGTGAAGTTTGTTTCTACTTATGAAGATGTTTTTAACGAAGCTTTTGATAAGAGCTAAAAAAAATTTGTTTTGATTATTTATATATGTGTTGTATCCATTTTCTACTATGATATGTCTTCCTTTATTTTACTATGATATTTTTGGCTTGAATGTTTTATATTGATTGGCTTAATTATCACTATTGCTTAAACTTTGACTTGCTTAGTTTTCTAGATTAAAATATTGTTTAATGTTTCAAATAATAGATTTTTTTTTTTTTTTTTAGTTTTTTTAACATTAAATTAATGTTTTAAACTATTTCCTATTTATGAAAAAATATAAGCTAGCTTGTTGTAAAAAATAAAATAAAAATATGAACAATGCATCGAAAGACTTAAATGAAGCAAAAACAGATTTATCAAAGAATGTTTTATCTGCTTCATTTTTGTTATATGTGAGTGCAGCAGCGATGTTTGCTGGATTTGGTCTTACACTTGCAAGAGCTCGAAAGTCTAGCCCAAAAAGTTTTGACTCTAATAGTGATGGAACAAAACTTGCATTTAAAGCGCTTGGGTATGGATCATTAATTAGTGTTTCTGCTTGTGGACTTCTTGTTGTTTTTGTTGCAAAGGCTTTTGGTGTTAAAAATGTAGGTTTATTGCTTTGGCATAACAATGTATAAATATGTTCTTTTATAAATAATGAAACATATAACTTTTTAATAATCATAATTATATATTTTTTATTGCTGTTATTATTTGGGGTGGGGAGCCAAAGCCGTGGAAGCCTTAGCTTTTTAAAAGGTGCCAGAAGAGTGGAATGGAGCTTGAGCTAAAGCCAATAAAAAGCTGCCAGCTCCTTTGCTCTTTTCAGCTTTATATATTTCTTATATTTGTTTTATTAAAACATTAAGTGTATAAGTGTTAAGTTGTTTTATTAAAACATTAAGTGTATAAGTGTTAAGTTGCAATATGTTATACAATAAAGTTTTTATTGAACTTCTATATAAAAGTAATTTTCAGTATAAAATATAAAAAGTAAATAAACTAAGACTTTCAACATAATTTTCATCTAATATTTCATTATTTTATTAATTTATAAATAAATTGAAAAAACTGGTAATGGTGTTTAGTAAATACCATTTACTATTTATGATATATTCCCAAAATTTGAAATCTTTAAAAGACATTTAAAGGAGCAAAATATTTGGAGTCATAAAAAGTTTGTGCCAGAACTGTAAGTTCTAATAAACTTGGAGTCAGAGCTGGAGAGAAACATTTTTTTCAAAGTTCCTCACCCCTGAATATTGCAGTTATTTTTTTTTACCACTACTACTGTTATTAGAACAATAATTATAGATAGGGTTGCCATTTACCAATGCCAACCTAAGTGCCAACCTAGAAGTGTCTGAAGTCTCCGTTTTTTGCTGACCTCATTTATATTTTTGGTTGGCTTCAGTTTTTGGGTTGGCATTTATTATTAACTTTATTCCATATATAATATAAATATATAAATATAAAATAGTATATAATAGTATTAAAATATAAAATAAAAATTTTAAATTATGTATTTTATTTTTGATTATTGTATTTCAAATAAGAGTCAAGAATTTGGTGCTAAAATGAAGACTATATTTCCTTCGAAAGATGGAGAGTTTGTTCGCAAGTTTGATAACTGGCCAACAAAGTTTCCTGTAAAGACAGATGATGGTAAATGGAAGGAAGAATTTAAATGATAAATTTGATTTTTGTAAAAGCAACTCTTCAAATTTAATCTACAATAACTCATTGGTCAGGAGAATAAAGTTTTTTCTTATCAGACTGAATAATATAATTTTGAGAAAATTTTGCTGTTTTATTTATTTTTATTAATAAATGTAACTTAAGTTTAACAATGCTGTGTTGCTTCAAGTTTGAACTATGATGTCATTTGTATTAAAAATGATGTCATTTTAGTATCTTTGAAAATTTTCAATTTATTATAAATAATTTTATTTAAATATTTACTTAATTTTTCTTTAATCAAATCTTCTTTTTTTCCTTATTTTCTTGATATCTTTTTTATTTTTTATTTTCTTTAATTTAATGCTTTGTTTTGCACCTAATTGTAATTTTTGCTTCTTTAGCACTTAATCAGTTTTCAAAATACTTTTGGTCAAAATACTTTGGTCTTTTGTTTTCTATGGTTTCTATGGTTTTTATGGTTTTTCCGTAAATTCTAATCAATTTTAAACAAACATCTGTTTTGTTAAATTTTTGAAAATCAAAAAAATGTTAAAGTCTGTCAAGAAGAAATGAGTTTGAGAAAACTGCATCAATATTTAAATGGACGTCGATTGACTTTTTTTATTTCAAGGAGTAATTTTTTTTTAATTTTAAAAAAATATGTATTTTTTGAAATTTTTTTATATGATCATGTTTTTATTCTTTGTTCGCTTTTGTAGATTATTTCTTTTGTTATTGAATTCAGATTTAAATAATAGTGAGGAATTTCTAAATGTACCAAAGGGACCAAAAGACGCATATAATAAATTACTTCAAGATGGAACATTGCATAGAGATGACCATCAAATCAGAATTATTGAAAAATTGAACAAGCTCTCTGAACATCTCATATTATATGAAGAGTCGTCTAACAAATCTTTAATAATGAAATGGTTCGGTCAAAAACTTGAAAACAAACCTAAAGGAGCATACTTATATGGATCTGTTGGTATTTAGTTTGATATTTGTTAATTTTATAAGCTTATAACAAACCTAAAGGAGCATACTTATATGGATCTGTTGGTGTTTGTTAATTTGAGTAGCTTATAAAATAATTTTTTTTTAATAATTTTTTATGATTGTAAGGTTGTGGAAAAACAATGATTATGGATTTGCTGTTTAGTAATGTACAATTAAAAAGAAAAAGAAGAGTTCACTTTAATGCATTTATGTTGGATATACACAAGAGTATTTTTGTTATTTCTTATGTGTTTTCATAAGAATTTTTTTTTAATATGATTTTATTTTTAATTTATTTTCATATGATTTATTCATTTTACTTTTAATTTATTTTAATATGATTTATTTACTTTATTTGTAATTTATTTTAATATGATTTATTTATTGATTTTTTTTGGTTTTTTGATTTGTCAAAAAACCAAATAAAAGTTTATTGATTTTTCTACTTGATTTTATTATACTTTTTTTTAGGAATTCACCAAATTAAGAAAGAAAATGTTCCTTTACATTTCAATAAAATTGATAAGCCATTAGATCCTATTATTCCTGTGGTAAAAGATATTCGAAAAGAAACTACATTTCTTTGTTTTGATGAATTTCAAGTAAGAAACTAATTATAAAAGTAAATTTATAATTAAACCTAAAGTTAACTCATTAATAATATTATAATGAAATAGCTATCAGTTAAGTTTTAGGTACAAATACATCAACTAAGGATTTGGGTTTTGGCAAGCATAATCTAGGACTTTATTACAGCAACATTTTTTTAGCATAAAATTGGTAAATAAATAAAAAAATTGGCTACTGTCTTAATCAGAATGTTTCTGTTTCCCAGCTTTATATCTCTTTATATAATTATCTGACTTTAATTTATATCTGTCTATGACTATAGGCGCTGGATTTGACTCATGATGCGCTGGTGTGACTCATGATGCGCTGGTGTGACTCATGGAATTTTGCTTGTGCCTTTTTGGTAGTGGTTTTTCAACATTTATTTCTTAATGATGGTATGGTTCTAAAACTTAGTTTAATGGTTCTGAGTCTGTCTGGTAGCAAGATCCGTTTAATGGCTCTGAGGCCAGCTAGGATTAGGGATTCTTTAACTCTGGTCTAAAAGACTCCATCAACAACCATAAAATATAAAAATATTACCAGTGCCATATTGTGCATGTATATTGTGTCTGTTATTACTTTAAGAAGATCTTTTTAGGTAACCTATGTTGGGATTTCAGGATTGAATTGTCCAAATAATGAACTTATTTTGTGGCATTTTTAAATTAAGTTTAATTTTAATTTAAAACATTACTTGTTACACTATAGATATTTGTATGATATTTTAATTATGCTATTTATTTAGCTAGATATTTCTAAGATTTAGACTAAAATTTCTAGATCAAAATTATTTAAGATTATTAAAAATTAGATCAAGACAAAAATTATTTAGCTTGATAAACTTTTATAATTAACAAATCAAAATATTATTTAAATTGCCAAATTGAATTCTGGATAAACATATGTCATAGTCTATCAATCTTTAGATATAAAATACTTTAACCATATACAATATGAGCGTATTATTTGTGAGGCCTTTATATTATGTTATGAAAATAGACACGATCTTATAATCAACCCTTATAATTTTTTGTTAGTACATTTAAATACTATTATATTAAATGTAACTTTTAATATTTTTTATCTAAAAACATATTTTATTGCAGGTGACAGATGTTGCTGATGCTTTGATTTTAAAGCGTTTGTTTACTGGCTTATTTGATGCTGGAATAGTAGTAGTTGCAACTTCTAACCGACATCCGTCAGGTAAGCTTTAAGAGTAGTAGTTGCAACTTCTAACCGACATCAATCAGGTAATTTTTTAGAGTTACAATTAAAACTTTAAGTTAAAATTTCTTTCAACTTGAAGTTTAATTTGTTAAATTTAATGATTTGAAGACAAGACACTTTTTATAAAAGTTCTGATTTTGACTTTCCTAACCCTGGGGATTTAAATATTTTAAAAAAGTTTAATAAAGCAAGACTTTAATAAACCAGAATCTTAATGTATTAAACAATTAATACAACAATTGAAGTATGACCTGGTTTTTTAAAGTAGGTCCCAAAACAGAATGCTGAGGAACATCGCTAATGACAGGAACTCAATCAGATGTTGTTTTTCCTAAAACAAACCGTTGTCAACCACTGGAAAGAAAAGAATTTATCAATATATATATATATATATATATATATATATATATATATATATATATATATATATATATATATATATATATATATATATATATATATATAAGGGTACTGTATTTTTCTACTTTAAATAATAAAGGTTTATGTGGTACTTTATTGAAAGCTTTAGCTGAGAAATATCTTTCAATTTTTTATTTGCTTTTGCAAAGGATGTAAAATCCATGGTTTTCAAAAGATTTGTGACATTTGATTTATTTGTAATAATTCTGTTTTGACAAGAAGGTATAAGATTATTATGTGATAAATGTTCTGTGGCTTCATCTCTAATTATTTTCTAAAGAATTTTAATTTTATTTTTTAAAAGTAACAGAAGTGAGGGAAACTGGACAATAGTTTGATAGATCTGTTTTGCAGCCTTTCTTATAATAATGGAAAAGTGGTTATGTTTAAGGAGAAAAACTTTTAATATTTTTAATTGTATAAGTATTCCTTGTCACTATGTCAGCAGAATTATTTGAGGGGTGGGTTTAAAAAATTGTCCTAAAGTTTAGTTTTAAGAATAGATTTGTTTGCATAGAAGTTTTTGCATTGAAGGTTGCATTGAATAGAATTTGCTTTAGTTATAGATAATTCTTTCCATTACATGCAGAAACTTGGTATTGCTCACTTACAGTAAAAACGCAGATTGTTGCCATGGAAAATGAGAACAAGAAACTTGAATTTTAAGATCTTAACTGCTATGTTTACGCTAACAAAATCATGGAATTCCAGACAAAAACTTGTTTCAAAAAATTAAGAATATCATCAGAAGTGAAAAGGCATATAAATGATAATAACTTTTTGTTGCTTAGATGTAGGTTTTCTGTGATTTTTTCTTTCTTTGATTTTTTCTGTGATGTAGAGGAGACTGTAATGGAAAACTTAAAAGATCAATTTGTTTCTCCGTACTGCAGCCATGTTTATCAAGGTTTATATTTTGGACTTATAGAGTTTAGAGAGGGGTTGAAACCACAACTAAAGTAGCCTCTTTTACTGTAGTGGTTTTCATGGCCTTGTGAAAGTGAATTGATGATCTTGAATTGTTGAATTGATTTGTTAAAAACAAAATTTAATGCAGATTTTAACCCCATTACTGACAAGTTAGTAGACAGTAAGTTAGTTTGTAGTTAGTAAGTTTTTTATGTTTGCATTTCCAGCAAATCATCAATGATGAAGACAATTGTAAAATTTTCTTGACATGATGATATTAAAATTGAAAAAGATTCTAATCAAGAGTCTGTTGATGTTTCTAACAATGCTACTAAACTAAGTTTGAATGAATATACACACACATACAAATATATGTATATGTGTATATGTATATATATATATATATATATATATTATATATATATATATATATATATATATATATATACACAGTACTGGACAAAAGTCTGAGTCCAAGGGTTGAAAAAGACTAAAAACTGATTTTAACCATAAAATTTTATTCAATGAACAACCATGTCAATTTTTTCCAATATAATTCATATTACTTGGAATAAGTACAACATACTTTGTGAAATAAAACACAAAATGTCCATGTCATGTCAGTATTTTATGGGCATTCCTTTAGCCGCTAGCACAGCAGTAATTCTCCTGGGCATAGAATTGATCAAATTTTCACAATAGGCTGGAGTGATTTCATTGGACCAAACCAACATTATCTTTTTTTTCAAATCATCATATGATGATGGCTTTAAAGCGGCTACCTTTTTCTTTAACAGATGCCAGCAATTCTCTATTGGATTTAAGTCCCGGCCAAGGAGAAAGTACCTGAATATTTTTCTCAGCAAGCCATTTAGTAATCACTTTTGCCCGGTGACATGGTGCACCATCATGCTGGAAGATTGTACAACCAGAGAGAGGCAGCCACTGAAGCAAATTGCTTTTCAAAATTTTCAGATATTCATTGGCATTAATGGTTGTTTTAGAAGGCATGAACCAAATACCTGCTTGTCCTCTTGTTGAAATTGAAGCCCAGACCATGATTGATTGGCACTGTTTAACATTGCATTTGGTGTACTTGGGATTCAGTTGCTGATTAACAGGTCTATAAACAAAAGAATGAAGAGGAGCAAACTGCTTTATATGACTTTCATCTGAAAACATTACTCGCGCCCAATCCAACGCTGTCCAGTCTTTGTGCTTTTGACAAAAGGCAATCCGATCCTTGATGTTCTTGGCAGAAAGCCTAGGTTTAATGGAAGGACGCCGGGCATGCAGGTTGAAATCAGAGGATAGTCTTCGTCTGATAGTTCTGGAGGAAACAGTAACAGAGGATGGCAAGTTGTGTTGTATTACTGTGGATGATGACATTAGAAAACTAGTACAAATGCGATGAATCAAGCAGTCAGTCTGCATAGAGGTACATTTTGGTCTACCAGATCTTTTTCGGGAAGTTAAGCTGCCAGTCTGCTGCAATCGAGTAATTGTGTTATGAACTGCAGTTTTAGAAAATGAGAATTTGAAGCACAAACAGCAAATGCCAGATTCATTAAACAATAACTATATAAATATGCAATACAGTATGTATGTATGTAATGCATGTATATAACAACATAATACCACAACAGCGCTGATATGCGTCAATCCTAGGACACTTTCATGTTTACTATTTGCTATAAACTATTACGTAATCTATTATTTGCCATCCCGCAGTAATAAACTAACGCAAATATCAATGCAAAACCGAATAATATAGTGCATGGTTTATATAAAGTTCAAAGAAGTTATGCGTGCAACATACTACATATATGACAATTGTATTACTCATCAGTTTTCCTCACATCATCAGTGATGCTGACAATAAATTGTTGTGTTCTGAATTATGTTGAATTACTAATATGAATTATATTGGAAAAAATTGACATGGTTGTTCATGGAATAAAATTTTATGGTTAAAATCAGTTTTTAGTCTTTTTCAACCCTTGGTCTCAGACTTTTGTCCAGTACTATACATATATATATATATATATATATATATATATATATATATATATATATATATATATATATATATATATATATATATATATATATATATATATATATATATATATATATATATATATATATATATATATATATATATATATATATATATATATATATATATATATATATATATATATATATATATATATATATATATATGTAGACCACACAAGTAAAACCACAGATGTCACATTTTTCTCATTTTGAGAAAAATGAAATTTAGTGTTTAGTGACTTTAGATATCTGTTTATAATTAATTTATTTAAATTGAAGTCTATTTTTCTGACATTTTAGTCCTTATACAATATAAAAATGCAGTATTTGTGCAATACAAGTGCAATACAAATACAAGTATTATTTGTGCAATACAAATACAAGTATTATGTGCAATACAAATACAAGTATTATTTATTCACAGTGTACTTTTGAAAACAAGACACTCATTTTGGACATTTGTGATTTTTCCGTTGTAAACTCAACACATAAATTACGTTAGGTTGTAACCTTTTAGAGCACTTATTTTTTTAAAGGTAGATGGTAACACATTGTAATTTACAACTACAATGTACTAAGTGTGTGATGGAATAATAAAGTTCACTCCCCTCCCCCCCCCTCTTATAATAAAAAAATTCAAACAAAATATTATATGAAAGTTTTTTTTAACTTTATACAAAGTAGCATTGCAACCTTATCTCTTCCTCATCTATTTACCACAGATAATTCCATGATGTCTGTGTTCCATCACTTTATATCAAGTTTGTATAAACCATACAAAATCTAATTGTGAACGTTAATAAAAATGTTTTGTTTTTAATTTCAAAGAAAAATAAAATGAATTAAAAAAAAAAGATCAAATAAGATAAAATAATGTCTTATTTTGTAAATTCAGAAAATGTTTAGCTTTAGTAAGTCTTTAAATTTTTAACAAAAAAAAGGGAACAGAGCTATGTATGCTTATTTCAGTTTATCAGGCACTTTGATCATTGATTTAAACACATAAAATTAAATATTTCCATTTTTCCATATAATTAAACTTTAACATTTAATATTTCATAACCTTTAATATTTCAATTTCTCTAAGTGAACATGTCTTAAAAAAACAAACAACCAAGAAGTTTGGCTTTGAAACTCTGCAAATTTCAGCAATTTCTCTTGTATCATGTTTATATACAATATTGAATTGTTATAGTTTTTGTGAGATCGTCTGCAAGAAATTTTGATTTGCAATTACCAATGTTCTGTCATATTTTTTAGAGGTGTAATGCCTATTAGACCTCCTAGCCACAGAATTTTGCTTTCATGGCTGACTAAAAAAATTTCCGTACAGCTAGTTGATGGCATAAGCGGCTAGCCTACATTTTTGTGGCTGGCTAGCCAACTTATTTCTTTGGCTGCTTAGCTGGCTATTATATATATATATATATATATATATATATATATATATATATATATATATATATATATATATATATATATATATATATATGTGTGTATATATGTATATATATATATATATATATATATATATATATATATATATATATATATATATATATATATATATATATATATAAATATATATATATATATTGCGCAGATGATCACTTTTCTTTTTTTTATGATAAACGATGACTACTGTTTTCGGACTGCAAAAAACATTTTTATAGCGCAAAAATTAAGTATTCGAACATAAGACTTACGGTATTTTTACTCGAGACTGATTTACAGCATTCCATGGTTAAACCAAATACTTTATTACGAAACAATTGGTAGACGATATGATAAAATTATATGCCTAAAATTGGACATAAACTAATTTAAAGATTAAAATCAATTAACTATGACTGTTACGGCTGGCTACGGCTACTTAATTTCATGGCTGGCGAAGGCATTTTTCACAGTTGGCTAAAAATAAAGCAGTGCTTGGCGACAGCTAGTGGCTAACCGCAGTGGCTTGCGGGTCTAATGCCTATACATAAGGTGACAGAGTTCTAATTGGTAATGAAACAGTAATGCTGTAAAGTTTTTCAGTTTTATAAACTAGGTAATAAAATCAAATTAAAACTTTTCATTTTGTATTTTGCTTAGCACATAAATTGCAAATCAATCTGATATCCTTTACACTTGAGACAATTGATAATTTAAAATCATGCAGCATAGAACATACAACATCAGACCATCTGTTTCCAACAGTTTCATAGCAATAAAAATATAATTTTTGAATTAAAAGTATCTTAGTTAAAACAGGTATTGCCTGGAATAGTATACATATTGGTTTCAAACGTTTAGGCATTTTGCAAATTACTTCACAATTAAAAAGATAAGAATCAGAATATTATTGAGTCCATTTTCTATTTTTTTAGGATACAAAAGGTACACCTTATGAATTAAAATAAAAGTTGAAATAATTCAAGAGAAAATTTTTGTCAAAAAAAAAACAACTTATTTTATATATATATAAAGTAAATTTATATATATATATATATATATATATATATATATATATATATATATATATATATTATATATATATATATATATATATATATATATATATATATATATATATATATATATATATACACATATAATGTTTTTTTTAATGTTTTTCTGTGAACGTAATGTTGTTTACTTCATCCAAAAAGTTAGTTATGTGACTTGCGCTTTTATTATTATTGGTTTAGTTTAACTTGGACAACTGTGTTTTTACGCGGTAAACATTGGACAACAGTGGTTGTTTCAAAGTTGCCCTTTTTTTATGTTTATTTATGAATTTTTGTATGCATGTGTGTATGTATGTATGTGTGTATGTATGTATGTGTGTATGTATGTGTGTATGTATGTATGTGTGTATGTATGAATGTGTGTATCTTTCTTTAAGAATTTTTAAATTAAAATAGCTTTGTACTAAAATATCATAAAAATATATAAAACTAGAAATTTTCAAACCACATCTGTGGTTTTGCCTGTGTGGTCTTCTTATATATTCTTGTTTTATATTGTTTCCTTATTTATTGTATAAAGCTTTTGTTTATAACTAATACTGCTATAATTGTTTTTAGAATTATACAAAAATGGACTACAGAGACATGATTTTATTCCTTTTATCTCAATTCTTGAAGTAAGATTAATTTGTTATTGCTTTTAATAACAAATATGTATGAATGTTTACAACATTTGTTTTGCTAACATCATTTAGAAGGTGTTTTTAGCAATAGTATAAGTTTTCATGCTGGTTTTAAAGTGCAAGTATGCATATATATATATATATATATATATATATATATATATATATATATATATATATATATATATATCTGTGTGTGTGAGTAGGAAATGCATTCTAAAATTGTTTCTTGTTCCTGACAACTTGTGTTCAATACCTCTTCTTTTTTTTTATTAGTTTAGTCCTTTTGTTAGTAACATTGTGTTTAACAACTTTTTTATCATTTTGATATTTCATGTTTTCTGATTTGTTTTACGATTTTATAGCAAAATTGTGAAGTTATTCACTTATCTTCTGGAATTGACTATCGGTGGTTATGTAAGTTAATTCAATTTGTTTATTACTATCTACCCTTTCTTATTTTCTGTTAATTTATCTTTATATCTTAATATTACAATGTATCTGATACTAATACCGAGGGCTTTATAAAGTTTAATCCATCAATGACATCGTCTGTCTTCACATATCAATGACAACTCATGTCTTCACATTATTTAATGCAAAAATTATTGTAGCTGGGTTTTTTTCTTCAGACTTTAACATATTGTTATTGTTCTGATTACTATATATAGCTTGCACAATGAATTTAACAAGAGAAGACACTTTAACAGCACCTCAATCACTTGTTTAATTCAAATTCTTAAGAGTTCAATGTCAATCATTTTTTACCTAAGCATTAGCAAGAGGTCATAGATAATGATTGTGAATATAATATTGAAAATTAGTTATGAAATTAAGAATTGATAATAAATACATTTTTTTAAAAAGCATCCCAATACATTCAGCCCAATTTAATACATTTTACAAAAGTAAAGTTCAAAATGTTTTAAGGTGTTACAGTAAGAGTTCATCTTCACTTGTCTGATCAAAATATTTTTAGGTGTTAATGAAAGGGGTGGTTCATCTTTACTTATGTCTGATCAAAATACTAGAATTAAAATTGCAGAGATGTTTGAGCTTTTTTGTAATATTGAAAGAAAGAGTATGTAATGTTATTTTTTTATTGGCGATATTTTTTTTTAACTTTTTTTTTTTAATAAGTTTTATAGTTTTTGTTTATATTAAATTGATTGTTGGTAATATTATAAATATATTTGCGTATGATTTTATTGGTAACGTTTTCACTCATTTTTTATTGATGATATCTATTTTTATCCATAGGTGGTCATTTATTAGCGCCACAAACTTTGATAGTATTTGGGAGAAAGCTTATTATAAAAAACGCATGTGGTTCTGTAGCACGCTTTACATTTGAAGAATTATGTATAGAAGTGGGTGTCATGTATTTTGTTATTTTACGCAATTTGTTTTATGTCATATCGTATATATTTTAAATTATTTTTGACTATTAATGGTATTAATGATTTAACTTTGATATTATTAAAAATAATTAAAATTAAAATGATGTAACAAATAGTTTACCGTTTTCTACAATTAGTTAAACATTTAAATTGAAAATAGTTAAAATTTTAATATATTTTATTTGTTAAGAAATGTTGGCCTTTAAACTTTGCAACTAAGTTGTTTGAGTTGTTTTTGTCAAGCTACAAGGCAACCAAAAAGTCTGTCAATTATCAGATATTTTTGTTATTGTATTTATTATCTTAAATTGTTTAGCTTTAAAAATTGTTATAATAAACTAGATAAGTTACCTTGAACAATTTTATCATTTAGCCAAAATTAAAAAGCCAAAACTTAATCAGATTAATTGTTTTACAAACTAACTAAAAAAATCTCTCTAATTATAATTATTACAAATATTATTTATAATAATTATAATAATTAGCCATTAGGTGCTGCTGACTATATTGCGATTGCTTCTTCATATAAGACAGTGATTGTGGAAAATATTCCTGCAATGAGTGTTAGAAGGAAAGTTGAAATGAGACGTTTTATTACCATGATTGATCATTTTTATGAATACAAGGTAATTTTTTTTTAAATGCATAAGTCACAATAGTTACAGGTTATTGTTTTTTTTAATATCTTGGCTTCAAAGTTTGCCGCTTTATTGGCACTTAAAGATAGCCACATAAAGGTAGCCCTTTAAAACTACATACATACAAACATTCATACATACACACATACATACATACATACATACATACATACATACATACATACATACATACATACATACATACATACATGCAGTAAAGTATTTTTTCTTAAGGTTCGTATGGTTTGTTCAACAGAAAGACCCTGGAATGAAATGTTTATTGTTGAAGACTATGATTCAGATGAAGATGTAGATAAGCAACTCATAGATGATCTACAATTGAAAGTATTTGCATTTTTAAATTTTTTGTATGTTATATATATATATATATATATATATAAATATATATATATATATATATATATATATATATATATATATATATATATATATATATATATATATATACACACACATACATACATACATACACACATACATACATACACACATACATACATACATACAGACAGACAGACACATATACACACATACATCCATACATCGGGGTTTTTGCTATTGTTGCGAGCTGATTTGGTGGTTTTCGGATGGTATGTAAATATCAAGTGACTCGAGTGACTTCAATGTCAAAGTAAATATCAAGTGACTCGAGTTGGTTGCATTTCGATTATGTGTAAGACATTTTTATGGAAATGTTGAATTTTATTCTTTTTTTTTTTGTCGCAAGACTGAATAAAGTAAGAGTTGGAGTACTATATATCATATGGCTAATAGAACCTGTAAAAATAGGTTGGGCTGAGTGTTTCGGATTTGCTTCTTTTTTTTTTTTTATTAAATTATATATTTTAATAGTTTTATTTAAAAGTTTATAGTTACAACAAAAAAAATAGTTTCTGTAACAGTTTTGAAAAAGATGTAACATCTCTTTGACAAAATGACCTCATTACATTAGAGTTCAACATTGTTGCCATTACATAAAACTTATTATCATATGAAAATATTATAGTTTAAAATTATATTCTATCGTAGTTTAATTTTTTAATTTATTTTCTAGCGTTTAAAAAGCAAAAATGTTAGTCTTTTTACTGGTGAGGAAGAAACCTTTGCGTTTAAAAGAACCCTATCTCGTATTAACGAAATGCAAACGGAACAATACTGGGATAAGTGAGGCAAAACAAGCTGTTTTCGCTAAATTGAATTATGGTCGCTAAGCAAGTGAATAAAATGATGGAATTATCGTTGCCTAGCAAATAAACTTTAAATAAAATTATTGTTTTAATAAAATCATTATACTTTCCGTATTTTTCTTTAATTTTTTTTTGTGTCGTGAAATAATTACATATTAACTAAACACTGGTATTATCGCTTGCAATATGCTTTTCTATCCGAGAAGATTTTGTTACGTCTGTGCCGGTGTCTTTTGTTTTAATGTATTTGCGCCAACTTTGAGTTGATCCACCTTAGCAAAACGAGTTTTTAATCTTTAATAAGAGATGAAAATAATTTTTGCACTAATAGTTTTCTATTTATTAAATGTAAAACTTTGCTCATTTTTTCTTGGTGCTGTGGCGAGCTAAAAATAGAGTTGATCCTTCTTCGGCGTTCTTCTAAAAGCAATAATCCTTTCTTTTTAAACAAATGTCGTCTCGGTTTTTCAATTGGTTTTGTTGACTTTGTATAAGTTAGCCTTTTTCCCTTTAAAAGGAAATATTTCCGCACCTAATAAAACTACAGTTAATTGAAATTTATGAATACTAAAAAATTAATTAAATAACAGTATTATAATTTAAATTACTAATTAGTTAAACTCAAATAAAAAGTAGGTGGTGAGATAATTAACTGGTAAAAACATTGTATTGCTATATTGTATTGTTCTGCATTGTTTATTTATTCGCTGATAATATCTTGATTAAATAGAAACTTTTTATGGTTAACCAAATTAAAACCTAAACATAAAAGTTGTATAATGTAAAATAATAAACTCTTAATTTTTCTGACCTTGCTTTTCAAAGTTCGTGAAGTGTTTCCGGGAATATCTTTAACCAACCTTGCTCTTTTTTCACTACCTCGAAGACCTTGAATATATCACAAATCATTTACTCTAACATCATATTATTTCAAAATTTACGTGTATGTATATGTGTGCACACACATATACATACACGTGCTTCAGTTTACTTTTATACCATTTATGTAAAATATGTTTATTTCAAAATTAAATATAAAACTTTAACAAAAATACTAAAATAACTAACGATTTTTCGTTTGACCAACTAATAATGTTTCCGCGAAAACATGTCCACATGTACAAAACTTTAATCTCACAATTACCTAAAATAAAAATTTAAATAAAAAAGCTGGAACATATTTATTTCGTTTGCCGATTTTAAATATTTTTATAAATATAATCTTGTATTTAGCAAGTTTTTGTTACATAAAGTTTTAAATATTCACCTTTTTACCGCATGCAATGCATAACTTACGAATCATATTTTTAAAAACTTCCTTATTTAAGAGAACTTTGCGTTTTAACTCATAATTTATTTATTTCTAATTTATAGCGATTAATGCGTTATAAGTTGAATAAAAGTCAAAGTTGGCTTTTATAACATAAAATGGGTGGGAAAATATGTGCTATACTAAAAACTAAAAAACGTATAATAAATGTAAATAACATATAATATAGTATGCGATTTGGGGTAAAAATAAAAACTAAATCGGTCAATTGTTTACTTCTGCGCACTAAAGTTTTGCGTAGTTAACAAAAAAAGTCGCTTTTTTATTTACTTTATTTGTCGATATAATTTTATCTTAGATGTTTACTAATCTGCCTTCTTTTGAGTGTTAATATTTTACCAAAATATCGAACTTTCGATTATAATCAGCCGCTTTTTTCCTACGGGATCGTCTATAAATTGCGCTTAGCTAAATTTCACTAATTAACAAAACAAAAAACATTAAAAAATTTTCCCCGCAGAGCCTTAAGTTATTTAAAAAAATCAAAATAGCTCATTCAGTATAATGAAAATCGTTAAAAGAGCCTAAAATAAATCGTAAATGAACCTACTTCTGTTTTTTAGATAAATTTAGCTTTTTGCGTAATTTATGGACGAATCATAAGTCTTATTGTTCTTTTTAAAAACATAACTATTGTGTCACTTTAATTTACGGAGGTAAGTTGAGCAGCTTTGAAAAAATAAAACTGAACTATCGAACACAACTTTAATAAGAAAGAAACAATTTTAATAAAAATGAACTTTGCCGTACAAATAGTAATAATACAAAAAGACCTCATATTGAAACTCATATTACCTGTCGAATTTACTTAAACGCTGGTCTCTTTAAATACCACAAAATCACACAACCTCACATTGAAGCTAAGCCTCATATTGAAGAAGTTTCAAATCTTTCAATAAAAAGGGCAAACACTCTTTAGGAAAAAAAAGCAACAAAAATGCCTAATTTTTTCAAAAATTTGTACACTTTTTTATTTTCTTACGAACTAATTTAATCTAAATATCTAAACTTTTTTTTTAATAACCAATTTATGTGAACATTATAAAGTGGATTTTCAGTTATTTGAAAACTCAGCTTTTAAAACCCAAATAATCATCATTAAGCAATATAAGAGCAATATTAAGCAATAAACGATTAATTTTTAATCTTTTGATAATATATTTCAATTGATAAAAGATAAATTTTTACTTTTATTAAATTATAAGGCAATAAAGAGAAGATTAAAAGAAACAGTTGATCAAGCTCGTTGCAAACTCAATTATATTATCGCTAACCAAATCTTGAGATTAAAACTTTGCTAAACGATAAATTTACAAAATTTACTAAACTGTAATTACATATACAAAATTTTTCAAAAGGAAACTATTTGAAAAGGTATTGATTTATAACCATCAGCTAAACATTTTATGTTAAAGTGCTTGCTAGTTCGGTGTTGAACTTAAAAATAAAAGTTTCTGTTTTCAACTCGTTGAATAAAATTTTCAGACAGTTGCTGTCTGAAAATTATATTCTGAAAATTATAACTATTGTATATTCTTAACTACTTTACTTGTTATTGTATATTCTTAACTACTTTACTTGTTATTTACGAGAATGTTATTAAATATTGTATATTTAGTAGAAATTACAAGCAGTAACAAAAAAAAATGTCTTTACCCAAAACAATTAAAATAAATAAAGAGTTCTTGGTTAATCAACAAAAAGATAGCTGCTGAGCTAAATTATTATTTTGCATATGTTGGTCCAAAGAAAAACAAAAATTTATCCAACTGACAATTTTGAAAAATGTCATTCTTTCCCCCCTAATATCACATTTTAACTCCTTTGAACTAACTTTTGATGAATTTGAATGTACTATTAAAATGCTTACACCAAACAAAACAATTGGCCCGGATTATATAAATAGGATTATTGTTATTAAATCAGCAGGTGTTTAAACAAATATTATTTCAAGAATATATTTATGTTTCATCAGAAAAGGAATTTTTCCTAATTAATTAAAAATAACGAAGGTTGTAGGAAGGAGATTTATCTAATATTAGCAGTTACCGTCTTATATCCATTTTTTCTGTTTTCCCAAAAGTTTTGAAAAGAATTTTTTATAATTGAATATATAATCACCTATTAAATAATAATCTCAAATATAATAACCAATAAAAAAATAACAGTTTTACAAATGCTATCGATTAAAAATTTACAATATACTTTAAGAGTTTTCATAGATTTAGCAAAAACATTTGATACCATAAGTCATGAAATTCTATTATAAACGAATTACAATATTATAGAAAAACTAGTAATATTCGGACTACGAACTGTTTAATTAATCACAAGCAATTCGTCTTCATTGAATCAAATTGGCAGAAAGTTTTGCTTGGTATAACATGTGAAGTACCCCAGGGATCAATATTAGAACCTCTACTTTTTTTATTTACATGAATGATCTCTGTTAAACCTCAAGCTTGATGACCGTTATGTTCACAGATGACACTAATCCGTTTTTTTTATCTCACAATAAGTTAAATTCTCTATATGAAAACACTTAATCTATTAATATTGATAAAACTAAATGGATTTTTTTTTCATCCTTATTTTAAAAAAAAAAACTTACTGACAAATGATATCCCTTTTCCTTTTATTGAAAATATGCCACTTAAAAAGTAAGCTTTACAATATTTTTAGGCGTTTATATTGAAAATCTCTCAAGGAAATAGCACATTGATAATTTGGGCAGTAAAATATCTAAAAGTATTGGAATGCTATAAAAAACAAAAAACATCCTATATAAACACACTTTAACTCAACTTTCTTTCATTTTCCATTGCAACCTAAACTATGCAAATGTTGCATGAGGTAAAAGTAAAACTTGAACCTCTATATCGTCAGCTGTTGCACACATTAATTTAAGGGAACGTTTTACTCATGCTAAGTCTCTCTTAATTGACATGAATACTTTTAGTATATATACTACCGTCCATAATTATTCGAATGGTAATACTTTTCGGTATAAGATATTAAGTCTTTACTTACTATTGGGAGAAAAACTGAAATAAAATTTACCTGAATTATATGTTATCTTCCTATTCATTAGGTTAACAGAAAAATTAATATCAAGTCCCATTAGATTATTTTATTATTTACTTGCCTACTAATCACCCATAGCTGCCATACATATTCTTGGCATTCTACTTAACGACTTAAAAAGTGGCATAAAATTGATTGCAATTTGTCGCAATCAATTTTATGCCACTAACTAATAATTTTTTTCCACATGTTATGCATCACTAGGCATTAGTTTTTAACATTCAATTCATTCCATATAAATCCGATAGGAGGGAGATCTTATAATTGGGGAGGCTTAATCATTCTATTCAAGATTTAATCATTCTCGAACTCAGTCAAATAGATTATACAATGTTCTAAAGAATTTTGGATTTACTCTTTAAAACATTTTCTTCTAAAAAATGGTTTTCCATTAACCCAACTTTCCAAAAATATAGCATGACTTTTTAAGTGTCCAAGTTAACTACTTTTGATGTTATTACCTCTATTTTTGCAATGTTACCGGTGGCATTACGACGAAAATAGCCCCACACTATAAAACTACATACACCATGTTTTATAGCTGATAATACACACTTCTCTATCTTATCATACATTCAACGATTTTTTTTCAAGTATGTATGTATGTATAATGAAAAACGTCCACTTTTAAAAAGTATTGGACCAACTTTAAATATCAACAACACCATCAACGTTGTCATTATAATCAGCTTTACTGATTATAATTACTTATCTAATCAGCTTACTGATTAACTCCAATATTGTTTTTTAAGAACTGCGTTCCTAACAAAAAACTATCAAATCCCGAGCCTGAAAAACACATTTTTTTAAATACAATCTTTTCTCTCTTGGTCTTGATCACAGAGTACCGTGCTTGATATTTTGTGATAAAACGTAAACATTTACTGCGTAAACTCCTAGTTAAATGCTCTAGGGGAGCATTCAACTAGGAGTTGAATGCTCCCCTAGAGCACAACATCAATAACAATGACAGCGTAAACTAGGAGTTTACGCTGTCATTGTTATTGATGTTCCTTATATAGCCAGAGAATACATTGAACTTCGGATCTCTTGATTACAAGGCTTACGCTTTTTATAAATACCTTTATGGTTAAGCTGTTATTATAAAAAGGCTTACGCTTTTTATAATAACCTTTATGGTTAAGCTGTACGCCGTAGCGTACAGCTTAACCATAAAGGTTTTTTGAACAATATCTGTTATAAGGCAGTTTCTTTCAAAAACATTATAACATTTAAGTGTTTTAGTAATATTTAATAACTTTGAGAAGAATAAATTGATTTTGTCGTCGAGATTACCACCAAGGGTATTACATTAAGTGAGAAAGTTTGCCTTTTTTTCCTCCATTTCTCACCAATGTTGCTTTGTTCTTTAAGGTAGGATTTTGCTTTTCTCTACTTTGATTTGCATTATTTGTCAAGACAGGATTTTAATTACGTAACTTTTGAATACCATTTGAAAGGCAAAACTATAGAAGAGTAACCGGTAAAAAAAACTTTTTTAAAGAGACCTTAGTTTTGGTCCTTTTTTTTTAATTATTCGAAAATAAAATAATAGTTTCAAAATTTTAATAACTTTTATTCGCAATTATAAGGATAAGAATTGCGCAACAAGTGCACAGTATCAGTTTCTTAAATTATTTTTAAAAAATAAGCGATACACCATTGAGAAACGTCAATTGGATTGCGAACACTTCAATTAATTGAGTTTGTTCCGGAATTGAATTGCAACTATCTCAAAACAATTTTAAAAAAATAGTTCAGTTGAATTGAAAATTAAATTATTTAACAGTTCGATTCTTGTAAAAAGAAAAAACGTATTTTTTTACATTTAAAGCAAGTTTTTAAAATTTTTAAACTTTGATGGTTGTTTTACAATTTTAAGTTCAATTATACAAAAAAATTCTGATTTACATTTATAAAATGTAATATTTTTAAAATATTAAAAAAATAGAGATGTTTAAATTCAATTTAAGTAAGTTTTTTCATTTTACTTTTTCACGTAGGTTATATATATATATATATATATATATATATATATATATATAAAATATGTATATATATATTTATTTCATATGTAAAAATAAAAACTACAACAGCTTCTATTAACAAATAACTATATTGAGCGCAGAATTCTGTTCTATATCTTTTATTTTTTATATATTTTTTAACATTAGATAATTTGAAAATTAAAAGTGTAAAAAAAATTATGCTATTTGATCAGATGTCATCAAAGTTTTTTTTTTTTTATCTCCTTCATGAATTCATTATCTCCAACGTAACGCTTGTAAAAACCTGTAAGTGAATGGAGCCATGTCAGGAAAGTATGGTTAATGAGATAAATGAATATGGTTGATGAAACAAACGACTATGGTTGATGAGACAAGGAGTATGAGTATGGTTGACGAGGCAGATTAATAATGGTTGATAAAACAGGATTTCACAAAACAAGTTTGTAAAGTCCTTAGAATTCCAAGAAGCCTTCGAAATATTCTGTGCAAATTTTTCAACACTCTTTGAATTAGAAGAAAGATCTGTGTAATTAAATATATTTTCAAGACAATGAGTTTTTTACAACTTTTCTATTAGTAAAATTTTGAGTTGCTTGAGTTGTTAATAACAATAATCAGAGGTTTTCCGTATATTTCACTAGTAAAATGTTTTAATGAAAAAAACAATTTTTTATTTAAATCTCTAAAAACATTTGCTTTTGACAAAAATTGTTGCTTAAAGTAAAATGTAAGTATCTCCTGTACGAGTAAAAAGAAGAAAGGATAAATCCAGAACATTCTGTAAGGTTCTAAACTGGTTTTTCAAAATCCTCTAGTTTCGTTACGTTGCATGAGATTCTAAAAGGTTTCATATTAAGGACCAGAGTATTCTAATTTGTTCAAAGGTCCATATTATTTAAGGACCAGAGTATTCTGGTCTATTCATATTATTTAAAAAAAGTTCAGAGTATTCTTATTTATTCAAGAGCAATCTGGAAGATTATAGAACATTTTTTACTTGACAAAACATTTTTGAAGGAAAAAATATTTTAGAATCTAAAAAGATATAAGAAGAACCCTCAAAAATATTCTTTTTAGGCTAGAAGAATATTTTTGAAGTTTCTAGAATGATCTCAATCTGAAAGTTTTTAAAAAGTTTCTATAGTAAAAACATGGTATGCGAGATTTACACAACACTTAAGCTAAATTGAGTGACAAATCAATTACTCATAAACCTAATGAAGTAAAAGAAACACTATTGCTGCTTTGTAAATTAAAAAAACGTAAAGAAAAATGGCTTCTTAATCAACCAATCAAAAAACTTTCTGAAAGTACTCTTTCGCTATGAATGAATTTCAAGAATGACTTTTGAGAGTATTCCATATTAAAACAGGCTACACATTTTGATACCACTGGCAATATCTCTTTCCAAACACCATTGAAAACAAAATTTGCCATTGTTTATTAAACCATGGTTTCCATGGCTCCAAAGCGTTTGAAAACTAACGTACCTTCAACATTCTTGGAAACCCGTTTATTTTGGACTACCAAAATAATCTTTATGTTTAAATGTAAATCCAACTTATCTT
Organism: Hydra vulgaris; assembly: GCF_022113875.1. Lineage (NCBI taxonomy): Eukaryota > Metazoa > Cnidaria > Hydrozoa > Anthoathecata > Hydridae > Hydra > Hydra vulgaris. Next base: position 60,421,669 of record NC_061158.1, read on the forward strand.
CATCTTTTTTTTTTTGTTTTACGCGCATGTTATTTAATGTTATTATTTGTATATATAGGAAGCATAGTTTTATATTAAAGTATATAGGAAACAAAATTTAGGTTTTAATATATAAAACAAAGATCGTTTTACAAAAAACCTAGAAAATTAGAAAAATACCTCTTCAAATCAATGCTGAGCAATATTTTAAAGTCTTAAATAATTGTTGACATATTTGCTCTAAAGTCATCAAAATCTGTAGCAAATATTGTTTGAATTTTTTATAATTTATTTATAATATATTATAAATAAATACCAATATATTTATTATTTACTTAATAAAGTTTTTTGGAAAATTCAAAATTCAAAAAATAAATCATAAAATGTTTTTAATTTTCCCCTATTGACATAAGTGTTAACATATACTAATAGTTAGTAATGTCCGTTAGTAATGTATTACGAAGGAGAACACAGTTGTGTTTCACAACTGAAACACCCCTTATTTAAAAATTCGTTTGTTAGCGATATCCAGGATCTATGCCGTTTTCGGATGATAAATTTTCAAAACTTAATTCGAAATAAAAAGAAGATAAAAATAGCACTTTCTAAAAGTGAAATTCCCTCCAAAGTTGAACAAACTTTGAAACTGCAATAGAGTGCTGGAATGCGAAAGAGCAAAGAGGAATTTTTAAACAAATTCTGGAGGAAAAAATTCTTAAGTGAAAATCACAAGAAATAACTTTCTTATTTTTCTTTTTTACCTTGTAAATTACATTGGGTGTTAAATAAATGAAATAATAATAATAATAACAGTAAAAATATTTGTTTTTATAGCTTCGGCACTGTATTCTCCATCGTAAAAGCCGGACGTCTGGAAACGTCTGGCAAATAATAAAGTTTACCAATGCACTACTTAACCATAGTTTAAAACCTTTTTTTTTTTTTTTTTTTCAAATATTTAGAAAAGAAAAAATCGGAAAACAATATGAAAATAATGTTTGTTGCTTTAGTTATATGGATGCTTCAAATTCAAGGTTTAAGCTTTTTTTTTAATTTTAAGTTTGTCCATGATTATTCATACTGCATATTATTGGTATTTTGTTTAAAATAATATTTTTTATAATTTATTATAATAATAACTTTTTTATACTTATTATTATTGTATTTATTATATATAACATTATTTTATTGTAGTAAAAAATTGTATAAACTTAATCATATTATTTTAAAACTTGTGTTTTAAAATAATATGATCAAAGACCGAAAAAAATAGTGAGCCATCTTGTTCTAATCACACGACCAAATGACAAATTTATAAATTTACAGCCGATCAAAATTGCTATGAGACACTGAGTCAAAAAAATTCAGCGCTTTTAACAGCATATACTGTTATTGGCTTATGGTGGAGAAACTTTTAAATTAACTAACAACTTTGGTAAGGATTCATATAAAAACCTCAAAAGGCGAACGAGTGAATGAAATTACGATGTGATGAACTTGTTAACATCACTGAGAAATCCTACGAATATTCTATCCATAGACACTTTACTCAATGAGTTCAAATGGCTAAAACAGGAATTTTCGCTATTTCAGAACAAGAGAAAATAGCAGAAAATTTTAAAAAAAATTTTATGGCTATTCTTACAATTAAATCGACGTCTATAGACGTTGTTGAAGTCATTTCAATTTCAACAGACTTTGTCATATAGGTTCAATCACGCCATTCGGACAAATCACTGAATTCACTCGTGTTCTTTAAATTTTACTATAATAAGCAATAATGCTAAAAATAGGACTATTTTGTTCTAAATTCCACGAAAAACAGAAAACAGCTTTAAGAGTTTTTTTTTTTTTTTAATGTAAAACAGAAAACAGCTGTTTTCTGAAACTACCTGTTTTTGAGAAACTCTACCGATCAATGAACAAAATACAACCAACCTCAGTACCAACCTCAGTACCCACCTCAGTACCAACCTCAGTACCAACCTCAGAGTTTAAAATGAAAAATCAAATAAATACAAAAAATGTTTTTCATTTCTGTTTTCTAAAATATAATAAGACAAAAAGAGTATGCTAACATATTTAGCCTAATTCTATTCTGTATGTTATAAAATAGTCTTTTTTTTAGCTCTTGCTTTTCTTTACACAGATAAAAAACCTGGAAATCAACATAGACAGCTGTTCGTAGAAAAAAATAATTTCTAAATTGGTTTTTAATTTATTTTACGTTTTAGAAAATTTCCATCTTATATCTCATAAAAGGTTTCAGAAAATGGTTGCAAGCTAAGTTAACTAATTACAAGCTAAGTTATTAGGTGGTCCTTGGAGAGTCTTGTGGTCCTTGGAGAGTCTTTGTGGTCCTCGGAGAGTCTTCAACAATGGCGGACGTATTTTTATGACAGAAAGATAAAGGGAAAAAAAAAAGAAAAAAGAAATTTAAACAAAAATTTTAATAACTGAACAACAAATCTAATCAGTAAATAAAATAAGAAACTTTAAAAAGAAAGAAATAAAAATTAACGAAAAAAGAATTAATAATAATTAAGTACATATAAATTGAAAAAAACGTCGAAAAAAATCCAAATAAAAAGGAGAATGAGAGAGTTTACGTCATACAAACTTTAAAAAGAATAGACAAAAAAAAAATTAGAATTTTTAATTCCCTAAATTTAACTAAAAGAAAAGATAAAAAAGAAAAAAGAAAAGAAAAAGATAAGAAAAGGAAAAACAGAAGAAACCAAAAAAAAAGCGGAAGAGAAGAAAGATAAGATCAAGTATTAGAAGATATTTTTGTAGCTAGCCTTTATTGTAACTATCATTTATTTATTTTAATTTAATTATTATTTGTATTAGATACTTATTTTATATTAGATTGTTATTTATTCATTTTATTATTTCATAATACATATTTATATCATTCTTTAACAACTTAATTATCAGTTTATTCATTTAGCTACATTATTTTATATAATATACAGTTAAATTATTACTCTGTTATTAATTTACATTTCTATTAAACTTTATTAAATTTTTTATTTATTTAAATCATATAATTTTTATTTATTTAAATCATATAATTTTAATCAAAATTCTGTTTGATCATTATGTTATTGTTAATAATATCCTAGTTAATATTACTTATTATAACTGATTTTTGTTTCAAGTTAATTTTGCTATTCTTCCTAATAGTCATACTTACTGTTATTGTTTGCTTTTTACGATTATAATTACCATAACTACTATTTTTACTTCCTACATAATATCTCTTACATTCTTTATTCTATTGCAGAAATTACTCATTTTCATTGTTCTAATATGGATTTAAATTGTTATTTGTGCAAAAAAAAAAAAAAATAAATAAGTCTAAGTTGTCGATCAATTCAATCTGAGATTGTTCATTTTGGACTCATACAAAATGCATCTGGTTAAATGATTCTGAGTGTAATTTATTACAATTAGGTCGCTCAATGCGACATTGAGTAAATTGTACTACGAGTATATTTCCATTCACAGATGTACCAGATAACGAGCTTAAATTACTATTTTCTTCTAATAAAGTTATTATAACTGACGATTTACCTCCGTCTACAAACATATTTCTATCGTTACATTTGAATGAAATTCTAACCAAATTAATGACTATGTTTCATCTCGTGTTTTAGATTCCGATGAAGAAATCTATGCATCACTAGTCATAACTTGTAAATAATATTTTTTTTATCACCTAAACATTTCATCGATGCAAAAACACTTTGAGGATTTAAACATATTTTTATCATTAGTTAATTTTGAGTTTTTTATTATTGCTGTTACTGAAACACGTTTAAAAAAAGAAATTAACTAAATTCATCCGATTCTCATTGATAACTACAACATTGAGCATAACAATGTAAGTTGTTAAGTATAACAATGTACCCTCCTGTGGGGGTACATTGTTATACTTGTCAAGAAAGTTAATATACAAACGAAGAGATGATTTGATGATTTATTCACCTAATTTTTTATCCACTTTTGTTAAATTAATTTTTCCAAAAAATCCAATATTATTGTTGGGTGCATTTATAGACACCTTTGCATGGACATAAATATTTTCAATAATATAATGTCTGCATTACTTCTAAAAATATCTGAAGATAATAAATCTGTTTTCTTATTGGATGATTTTAATATAAATTTAATACAATCAAGTAATGATATTGCGACCTGTGATTTTTTAAACTTACTTTCTATTTATAATATTCGCCCTTTTATTATTTGCCAACAAGAATTACTAAACACTCTACTACAATCATTGACAATATTTTTTCTGATTTAATAACTAATGATATTATTTCTGAAAATTTGACAACTTCTGTCTCTGTCTATCACCTACCTCAATTTTGTATTTGTCCGAATTTCAACAAATTATTTATACCACGGAGTCACAAAATAATTTGTAGAAATTTCAAAAACTTTGATAAAGAAAAATTTAGATCTAACTTATTAAAGTGTGATTGGGATGACGTTATAAAAAACAGTGACACTAACTCTTGTTTCCATAAGTTTATTACTAAAACAACATCGATTTTGGATCGCTATGCCCTACTCAAAAAGACTAGTATTAAAAGCTTCAAACGTCGATTTAAACCATGGATTACAAAAGGAATCATAAAATCTATTCAAATACGCAATCTTTTTCAAAAAAAAAAATGTTAAAATCAAAAGATTTAATAAATATAAAAACATTTAAAACTATTTTTAGGCGATATAAATTCATGATAATTACTTTAATTAAACTTAGCAAGAAAATTCATTTTAAAAATTTCTTTTCAGATAATGTTAAAAATCTTGGCGAAATTTGGGCATTAATAATCTAATAAATGTCAAAAATTATAACAGCTCATCTTCCAAATGTTTACAAGATAATGATAGATATTTAACTGAACCGACTCTAATCTCTGAAAAATTTAACACTTTTTTTACAAATGTTGCTCATAAACTTAAATCCAATATTCATTCATCTTACGTCAACTATCAAAAGTACCTTAAATATCCAAACTTACATAGTCTACTCTTATCTCCAACAAACATTCCTGAAATTTCATCTCTTATATCTAAATTGAAGCCCAGAAAATCATTAGGTCCAAACAGTATTCCTACAAAAATTCTTATTGATTTTAACTATGAATTTTCAAATATTCTCTCTAAACTATTTAATATCTCATTCATTAATGGAACTTTTCCAGATATTTTAAAGTTATCTTGTATTACTCCAATTTTCAAAAATAGCTCTAAACTTTTATGTACTAACTATAGACCTATTTCTTTTTTATCTAACATTAGTAAGCTTCTTGATAAATTAATGTGTTCTAGAGTGTACTCTTTTCTAAACTCTTTTAACTGTTTAAATGAGTTTCAATTTGGTTTTCGATCAAACCATTTTACCTGCCACGCACTGATAAGTATAATTGACAAAATTAGAAAAGCTCTTAATACTGGTCATTTTGCTTGTGGTATTTTTATCGATTTACAAAAGGCTTACGATACCGTTAATCATAGCATTTTGATAGCTAAGTCAGAACATTATGGAATTCGTGGAGTTGTAAGTAATTGATTTCGATCTTATCTTTTGGACCGGAAACAATATGTAAGTGTTAATGGTTGTACTTCTAGTAACAAACGTGTTACATGTGGTGTTCCTCAAGGTTCCGTTCTTGGTCCTCTTTTGTTTTTAATTTATATTAATGATCTAAATAACTCTGTTCACTTCTCGTTGGTTCATCTATTTGCAGATGATACCAATCTCTTGCAAGTCAACAAATCATACTGTTCTCTATGTAAAAATATAAATTCAGATCTTAAAGGTATAGTTCATTGGTTAAATACCAATCTAATATGTCTTAACACCGAAAAGACTGAACTAATTTTTTTTTCATCTGCTAGAAAAAACTGTGACAACAACAGAAAAAACTGTAACAACGTTGAAATTAAAATTAAAATAAATAATAGATAACTATATCCCTCTAGAGTTATTAAATATCTTGGTGTGTTAATTGATTGCAATCTTTCGTGGAACATCCATATCGATGAGCTGCGCAAGAAACTTAATCGTGCAAATGGTATGCTTTCAGTAATTCGACATTATATCGATAAAGTTAGTCTTTTAAATATTTACTATGCATTATTTTCATCTCATCTTAGTTATTGTTTTCAAGCTTGGGGTCAAACTGGCAACTATAATATTAACAAAATAATGTCATCTCAACGCCAATCCATTAGAATAATAAACTTTCAACCTTTCAAATCAGATACAACAAATTCTTTTAAAAAACTTAAAATTCCAACCTTTCATTTGCTAGTAAAGTTTGCTAATCTTCTTTTTGTTTTTAACTCTCTATAGAAGAAAGTAAATAAATTTACTTTCTTCTATCGTAATATTTTTTTAAAGAAAGTAGACTAATTCATACACACTCTACGCGAAATATAAACAATGGAAAACTTATTGTACCATCATATAAAACTCAAAAGTATGGTAAGAATTCTGTTGTATATCAGTGCATCTGTGAATGGAACAAGAGTCTTGTGTGCATTGTGAATGAGTTCAATAAACTCCAACTCCAAACTCCTTTGTCATCTTTTCTTAATTTTAATCAAAATCAATTTAAAAAAATTCTGAAAAATATTTTGTTATAATTTTTTTGTATTACTATAATAATTATCCTTATTTTTTGTTTGTTTTTCTTTTCTTTTTTATTATTACCTACATATATGATTTTTAAAAAGTTTACTTTATGTGTGTCTATGTTTTATGTTTTATGTCTATATGTTTATTATTAGTCATATTATTTTGAAAAATGGTGTCACTCCTTTGATCATACTTCTGTATGAGTGACACCATACATACTAATCATTAACTTATTATAATAAGAAATAACATATCATTTTACTTATTATTATAGTAATTATTATTATTTATAACTTTTTTTTGTTAATGTTATTATTATTGTTATTTTTTTATTTTATTTTTTTTTTAATTTATTTTTTGTTCTTTATTACATTTTAAACAACATTCCGTTATAAATATACAAATTAAAAAATAAAATATAGAAGTTACAAGAAAATAACAAAAAAGAAAAATCGTAAATAAGAAATAAAAGAACGCGGGAACTCGTAGAAGACCTTGTCGTCGAGAACCGCTAAAATGAACATGATACAAGCAAATTAAAAATATTCAGAAAACCCGTTATAAATATAAAGATCAGTTATATAAATACTATATAAGTTAATAAACATATAAATTGTCGTATATATTAATACATATTCTTGGTAAATATATAAATTATAAAATAATAATAGTTCTTTGATAAGTGGAGGTAAAATGGGAAAACTATTAAAAATTATTAAAAGTAAATTGATAGATCGTCAATTGTAAAAATTAATTCTTTTAACTTTCGTTTAAAAGAGTTGTAGTTACATTGTTGGATAAAATCTTGAGAAAAGTTTTTTAAGACAATTTTGTTCCATAAGAATGGTCCGCGAGAAGTAATGCAGAATTTGCTCAAGTTAGTTTGAAAAAATAGCTGCTTAATAAAATTGTTATTGCGTAAAAAGTATTTATTTTTATCTTTTGATATATACAAATTATAGAAAGAAACTGTTGAAGAATTAATTTTACCTTTGAACATAAAACAAAGAGTAATATAAACATTGAGTTGATATACATTTAAGGCGTTCATTTTTTTTAATAGAGGCTAAAACGTATCAAACGTGCTGCATGCTTCTGATGACGATGAAGAGGTTCAAGTTTGCTTTTATTGGTGCAAGCCCATGCAATGTTTGCATAATTTATATGTCTATGAATAAAAGAGAAATATAATTAAGTTAAAATTTTTTTTTTAAAAAGTTTTTTGCTTTATATAAAATTCCTAAACTTTTTGAAGTTTTGTTATATAAATTTTCAATATGATTTTTCCACGAAAGATTATCATCAATATAAACACCTAAGAATTTTGTAACGTTTACTCTAATTATTTTGATGTTATCAATAAAAAGGGATGGCATTTCATAAGGCAGTAGTTTTTTCTTAGAGGGCGGGTGAAAGAGAGTCCAGTTTGTTTTTTGAATATTAAGCGATAATTTATTTAATTTAGACCAGTAAGAAATCTTGTTTAATTCTACATTCATAAGTTGAAACAGAGTAGTGATATTAGCATGAGATAAGAATAAGTTTTTATCGTCTGCAAACATGATTGTTTTTAATCTGGATACTTTATAGAGATCGTTGATATATATAAGAAAAAGAAGTGGTCCGAGAATAGATCCTTGAGGAACACCACAAGTAATTTCTAACAAACTTATTGGAGAAGAAGCGTCAATGGTTACAAATTGTTTGCGATTACTTAAATAACTTTTTATCCACTTTAAAACATTTCTAGTTATTCCGTAATTTTTGAGTTTTTTAAAAAGAATTTTATGATCTATTGTATCAAAGGCTTTCGATAGGTCGATGAAGATGCCTAAAGTATATTCGGATTTCTCGAAAGATTCTGTGATACTACGTGTTAGCTGGAGAATCGCGTGCTCTGTAGAGTTGTTTTTTTTGAATCCATACTGGTGGTTAAATAATAAATTGTTGTTAGTTAAATGAGTGTAAATTTTGTTATAAATAATTCTTTCTAAGACTTTAGAAAAGACTGGAAGAACAGAGATAGGGCGATAGTTATTGATATTTGTTAAGTCTCCTCCTTTGAATATCGGTGCGATTTTTGCAATTTTAAATTGATCAGGAAAAATTCCTTGTCTGATTGAAAGTGAAAAAATTTTAAAAAGCACGTCTTTTATAGCCTTGTATGAATTTTTTATTACATTGCCATTTATATCATCGAAGCCACTTGCTTTATTTGGTTTTAGCGCACTAAAAGCTGTTTCAAATTCTTCAAACGATAATTCCAAAAAATCAAGATTAGCTAATGCAATAGATGAGATATCACTTGTTTTCTTTATATTTGGTATATTTCTTGCTAAATTAGGTCCGATCGTGACAAAAAATTTGTTTAGTTCGATTGCTATTTCACGTGGATCATAAGAGATATCACCATTAATTTTAATGCCATTTTTCAGATCGCATGATTTAATTTTTGTTTCACCGGTAATTTCTCTTAAAATTTGCCATGTGCGTTTTGAATCACATTCGTATCGCATAAGTAAATCGGAAAAGTATTTTTTTATAAGATTCTTTCTAATTTTTTCAAATTCTCTCGCATATTTTTTGTAGATTTACAAAAAATATGCGAAATTTTGTAGTTTTTTTTTTTCTATCGTTTTTTCTTTAAGGTATTTAATGTACAACTTTTGTTTGACTTTTGATGATTTTCTTAGGGTGTTTGTAATCCATGGTGATTTTACACTTTTGGTTTTTAAGTTTGTTTCGCGTTTCGGAAAATTTACATCATATACCTCATAGAAAGATTTAAAAAATTGGTTGTAAGCAAAGTTTACGTCAGATGAAGTGTTTATATCTTTCCAATGAAGCAATGACAGTTGTTCATGAAACAATAATAAATTAGCTTCGTTATAGATACGTTTTAAAAATGTTGTTTTTTCATTAGGTAGTTCTTTTGGTTTTATATTTATAGAGAAAAAAATGGGGAAATGATCGGAAATGTCACTTTTAATAATACCTTTTTTAAAGATTCATTAAAAACATTGTTAGTTACAATATTATCGATTATTGAAGCCGTTTTTTCGGTAATTCTGGTTGGTCTATCTATTAAAGGAAACGCTCCATTTTTGAATAATTCGTTATAAAACTTTTGTTTGCTTTTAATATTATAAATTATTACTATTGCTTATTATTTTATAATTATTGTTATTATTATTTATCTTATTATTGTAAAAATGATTCTAAAATGGAAAATAAATAGCTTGTTGTTGTTGTTGCCGTGTAACGTCAGATATGATGCTAATTTAACGTCAGATATGATGCTAAGTTAACGTCAGATATGATGCTAAGTTAACGTCAGATATGATGCTAAGTTTACGTCAGATGTGATGCTAAGTTAACGTCAGATGTGATGCTAAGTTAACGTCAGATGAACTTTACTTATGATTGAATGATTAAATATGTCACTTTTAATAATATTATTTTTAGATTTAAGTTTTTATATTTATTACTTCAAAGTTACTTTCATTACTGAAAATTACTTGCTTTTGCTTTTCCAAAAGCTTTTTTTCAAATGTAACCCTCCTCTTAACTTTGTGAATAAACAACCTTAGTTTTGTGAATAAAAAAAATGTATATCTTTTTCTTCCACTTACGTCACCTTTAATTGTGTGTGAAGAAGTCTGATGTTTTCCTAGGTTGTTTAAATAAAAAAATTTTTTTTAGCTCAGCAATATGGTTTGTGTTCTTTGATGATCATCAAAGCACACAAACCAACTAATAAATACCAAATGCGAATTAAAGTAAACACAATAAAGTCATTTTTTTTTTTTTTTGTCATATATAAACATTTTACAACGTTCTTATTTACAAGTTTTAAAATAAAATGTAAAATAAAAGAATGACAGGAGCAAGTAGAAGACAGTAGTCTTATGATCAAGCTCCTATGGTAAACGTAAAGTTTTTTTTTTTCTTTCCCAAGTTCACTTTATATAAATATATACTTTCTCATATTATAAAACAATATAAAATAACTACAATAGAATAAATAGATTTAAAAAAATTTAAGAACTGTAATAAAATAATATTTTATAATATAATAAGAATTAATAAAAGAAAATCCCGAAAATCCAAAATAATATAAGAATTTTCGTTTAAATTTTTATTTTTCTGTTAAAGATACAAAAATATGTTTGTGTCTGGTAAGTTAAGAAAATACATTTTAACAACATTTTAAAAAGAATTTATTGAGATACTTTTCATGTTTTCATCAACAATACTTTTCATGTTTTCATCAAGAACTGTATTCCATAAAAAAGGTCCTCGATATGAAATTGAATAATCTGTTTTTTTATGTTTAGATTTCTCGTTAAGTATTTAGGGTTAATTTTTGAAAAGCAATTATCAAAAAATTGTGGAAGCATGTCATTTTAATATTTAAACATAAATAATAAACTTTGGAAGAGGTTTAACTTATAGAAACTAATTGCTTTTATTTCTTGGAATAACGGCTTAGCGTGGGCGCTCAAGAATTGAGCCTTTGGGACACAATTTATTGGTTCCAACTTTTTACAAGTTAAGTCATAACATACTCCTTGTCTTCTATTTTTTAGATAACATCGTAGCCACTATAAGTTACTGTTTTTCAATCTGTAAGTTTCCAGTTTGTAAAGAAAAATTTCAAGATCAACAGTGTCAAAAGCTTTCAATAAACAAGTCAAGAGTATTTTTTTGTTACCAAACCCATCTAGAATTTGTCTGGCTAAATCAGTTATTGCATGATGAGCTGAATGCCCTTTTCTAAAACCAAACTGTTTTTTAAATAAATGTTTTTCAAGGTAACTCTATAGTCTGTTATACATAATGGGCTCAAGCAGCTTTGAAAAACAGAAGAGAATGGACCCAACCAGCATTTGGTCCTTACAAGACGTCTTTTAAACTTCCAAAAGACGTTCAGAACGTCTTCTATACGTTCAGAAAACGTCTTTTTTGGACCAAATGCCGGCTGGGGATATTGGTCTGTAGTTAGATGGTATAAAATTGCCATTTATTTATAGAGGAACTACGCTTGCTATTTTTAATTTACCAGGAAAAACACCAGTTGCTAATGACAACTGATAAAGATTAAATACAGAGTAATTCAATAGCATCAAAAACAGCTTTTAGAATATCTACATTTATATCGTAAAATCCTAAGCTCTTATTTGTTTTAAATGCATTAAAAGAAATTCAAAGTTCATATACTGATAATTCAGATTCATCCATTACAGAGTAAGTTTTTTTCAAATAGGATTGAAATTTTTTCCCCAGAGTTATATCTGCAGCTAAGTTTGTCCCTATATTTATAAGGAGTTTTAAATTTTCAGCAATTTCTTTCTTATCTAGTATATCTTCATTTATATTAGCTTTCAACCTCTTTGGAATTGTGGCGTTTTTTATTAATTGTTTTTTTCCTATTACTTCTTTAATAATTTCCCATATTTTTCTACTATTTCCTATCGAATGTTCTAAGAGATGAGAACAGTAATTATTTTTTTTAATTTGTTTTTTTAATCGTTCAAAACAATTTTAGTATTTTTTGTATTTAATTTCATTGCTATAAGTTTCGTTTTTTAAAAATTTTTCATAAAGCTTTTGTTTTTTTTCTGGATGATTTTTTAAGGCCATTTGTCGTCCACGAGTTATTAAAGGTTTTAGAAGAAGTAGTTTTTTCAGGTTTTGGAAAAGATATTTAATATTGTTTAGAAAACAATCGTATAAACAAGTCGTATGCATCATTTGCATCACTAAACTTAGTTAAAAATCAACAAAGGCTCATCAAATCTGATGAGTCTTTGTTGATGAAACACAGTGTAAAATGAAAAAAAAAATTTGTTAAGTGATTTTCTACTAATTTATATATATATATATATATATATATATATATATATATATATATATATATATATATATATATATATATATATATATATATATATATATATATATATATATATATATATGTATATATATATATATATATATATATATATATATATATATATATATATACATATATATACATATATATTTATATATATATATATATATATATATATATATATATATATATATATATATATATATATATATATATATATATATATATATATATATATATATATATATATATATATAAATCTTTAAATGATTTAAATATTCATCTTTAATCCACCATTTTTATATAAAATATGCAATGTAAGGTATTGTACACAACAAAGCAGTTGCTAGTTTCCCCCACACACCCCAATTGGGGGAAGAGGCAGCATTTTTAGGGGCCCTTTTCAAAAATTAAAAAAAAAAAATTGTATTTTTATAATGAAAATATTTAAATATATATAGTTACTGTTATTATTAATAAAAAAAACTTGGCCTTTTAGTCACAATATTACCTAATTTGTACAAGCGTAAAAAAAGCAATTGCATTTTCAATGCAAAAAAAAAAGAATTAACACTTCCGAAGTCCGAATTATATTATAAAACGCAAGCTTTATAAATTTCTTATTTTTATTTTGCAATTTCGAATTGATTTTTTTTTTATTATTATTATTATGCGTTGTTAGTTTTTTGTATCATAAAAAACAAACAATGAAAGAAGATTTCCAAAAATTTATATTTATCTTTCGTTAGTTTTTCACAATACAAATATTGGTATGAAAAAAAAAGAAAAGCAGTGCGACTAAGAGAATAGAAAAAGCTGCAGCCATGGAGAAAATCACAAAATACCCCAAAGTAACACATTTTTTGAAACCAGCAGTTTAGCCTGGAAGTGTTTCGACACCAACAGAAACTACAAATAGTTTTGATTGTCATTATTTGAATACTAGAGTCAGTTAGGTTGATATGTGAGTCTACATCAATATCATTCATGGCATAACAATTCCGCCTATTTTTCTAAGTGATAATCCTTCTGAGTTGGCTGATGATGTTTCTGACGCACAGAGGTGTAAGATTGTTAAACGTGGTTTTAAAAAGATTGAAATTGATTTTCCAGACAATTTAGAAAGAAGATAATTTTCACTGAATTATTATAACAGCAAGGTGAAATCTTTGAACGGACATGGCTCGTATATTCTTTGAATAGCAATAACGTGGTTTGTTTTTGTTGCAAAATTTTTGGGATAACTTCTTCACCAATCCGACAAGTAATGAACACTTGGGAAGGCTTATCAAAGAAACTTAAAGAACATGAAACATGATGTGCACATTTTAAGTACTTTGAACACTGGATGACTTAACAAAAAGGTTAACTCATGTTTCTTTACTTTATTTATTTGTTACTTTTTTTTCCTAATTAATTTTTTTCCCTCAATTTCGGTAATGCAGGCATTGCAAATCAAGCTACCATAGACGAGCAACAACAAAAGTTGCTCGTCTATGCAGTGTAGTGTTAGAAAAGATACTGGACATTACCTTGTTTCTTTCTGCAAGAAATCTTGAATTCCGTGGTTCAGACACAGCCATTGGTTCAAAGAGCAATGGAAACTTTCTTGGGGTGTTTGAATTACTGGCTAAGTGCAATACCGTTCTCAATGGGCTTATGCAAAGAATTTAGGACAAAGAAACCAAGGAGCACTGTTTGAGCAATGACACACAGAATGAGGTTTGAGGAAGAAATTGAATCCAAAAACCTGTCTAAGGTAAAAAAAGCAAATAAGTATTCTATTATTTTAGATTGTACGCCATGCATTTTGCATAAAGAACAAATGAGCATTGGTCATCTATCAGTGCAGTTTTGTTTTTAGGTGTTCTTTCAAGGTTATATACACTCTTTTCATTTTCTCCTCCTCGATGGGAAATTTTAAAATTGTGCGTGGCTATTTCTGTCTAACCACAATCAGATACCAGATAGAAAAGTAGAATAAACTATGTTAAACCACTTAACTGTTATTTAAAGAAATCTTAGAGACACTCGAAAGTTTGGAAGAACATGGCTTAAAAGAGAGATTGGGCTACAGCCACAGAAGTACGATCACTCATTGAATATATTAGAACATGGCCTTTTTTATTATCAATCATTACTTGGTATGATGTTTTATTTCAAATCAACAAATCAAGTAAGGTTTTTCAGTCTTCTGCAACCTCTTTCGACATATTAGCTAGTAAAATAAAAGCAACAAATGCATTTCTTTATGAGTATTGCAAAAATGGATTTTCCGACGCACGTATTACGGCATCAGAAATCGCAGAAGTATTGGCATTGAAAAGGTTTTACCAATAGTACGTTTACAAAAAAAAAAATTAGATTTATTCATACGAGTGTGTTGATTACACTCGGCAACCTGAATATCAGTATAAAGCTTTTTTTTTTTTCCCATTAATTGATATGTCAATTGCATCAGTAAAAAAGCGTTTTGAACAGATCAGTATTGTCACAAAGCTTAATGACTTTCTTTACGAATCTGAAAGTCTTATCAAAGCCTGCGATGAAAATTCTTTGTCTATAAATTGCAAAAGTTTGCAAATAAAGCTTGGTGATATAGACTTTAAGGATTTGGAAATGGAGTTAAAACGATTTGTCATAGTTAACAAGGTGGAAAAAATGCCTCAAAAGAGAACTGCAAGAAACTTATCCCAATCTAGTTGTTGCATTACAAATCATTCTTACTTTATCAGTTACTGTTGCAAGTGTAGAACGTAGTTTTAGCAAGTTAAAACTAATTAAAACTTTTCATAGGTTAGTATGAATAACCTTGCTTCATTACACATAAAAAGGTGTAGCTATATTTCTTTGTATCTTTAAATAGGTCAAAAATGGTCGATGAACGTTTGTCTGTTTTAGCAACGCTGTCGATTGAAATCTAGGTTGCAGGAAAATTAATTTATGAAGGCATAATAAATGAGTTTGCAAGCATGAAAATAGTTGCAAACCCTTTTTTAACAGTTTGCGACGTTTTATCGACGTTTAATAGTTGCGACGTTTTATTTATATATAATATATATATATATATATATATATATATATATATATATATATATATATATATATATATATATATATATATATATATATATATATATATATATATTATATATTTATATATATATATATATATATATATATATATATATATAGTATACATACATACATACATATATATATATATATACATACATACATACATATATATATATATCGACGTATTATCTACGTAATACATAAACTGTATTTAAAAAAACTTTTTGCTAGTAAACTCTATATCAATTTAACAATTATAAAATATATTTAATTGAATTTAAGCGTTAGTTTGATTGGTTTTAGTCTTATGAACGGCAACCTTAAAACATTTCAGGTACCATGTTTTTTGAAGTAGTCTGTAAATTTTATCCACTTTTTTAGAAAGAATAAATAAAAAATTATGGCCCAAATTACTAGTTTAAGGGGGAGGGGGCAGACCTACTTGCCACGGCACTGGTACACAATGTAAAAAGACTTTTAAAAAACTTGTGTATAATGCCAATTCTTATAAATTTTCGTTAAATT
Organism: Hydra vulgaris; assembly: GCF_022113875.1. Classification (NCBI taxonomy): domain Eukaryota; kingdom Metazoa; phylum Cnidaria; class Hydrozoa; order Anthoathecata; family Hydridae; genus Hydra; species Hydra vulgaris. The sequence continues at coordinate 60,437,811 of NC_061158.1, forward strand.
ATACATATTTTCATAGCAAAAAAATCTTTTAGTGTTTTCACTTTTGTTACATTAACACATTTATTAAAAGTTAAAGAACTGTTCCACGCACCAACATATGTGATAAATTAAATTTTATTTAAATTCCGAATTATTAGTACATTTGCGTCGGCGAACTCTCATCTAAATTTCAAACTAATATCAACGTTATTTCAACGTTTATTTTTCAACGTTAATTCAACGTTTGTTTTTAGTTGAAAATAAACGTTGAATCAACGTTGAAATTTTAACATTTAATTTTTAACGTTAAACTAACGTTGAAATAACGTTTAAATTTAGATCGTTATTTTTCGACCATATATCAACCATTTTGCAACGTTAAAAGAACGTTGAAATAACGTTATGTGCTTGCTGAGTTTTAATTCAGTTCGATAAGCACGCTCAATATCAACTCCAGTTAATCCTAATTTATTTTTGAAAAGCGATTGAACTTTATCTTTCGTTTTTATTCGTTCTTTATTGTTTTTGGGCAATACATCGATTCATTGTCTTCATTTAATGCATATATAAATGTTACCTGCATGTTAGTAACATTTATATAGAACAAAGCAGCAACAAGTATAGTATTACTTATAAATTGTAATTTAAAAAAAAATTACTTCTTTGTCTGACCTATCTGCATGATGTACAAAATCATTTATATTGGTAGTCAAACCTGCCTGCTGATAATGTAGTAATTTAAATGAAATGATAAAGTTAAAATGAAAAGATTTATGCGCATATATAAATGTTACCTGTATGATAGTGACATTTATATAGAACAAGGCAGAAAGAAGTATGTTGTTACTTATAAATAGTAATTTTAAAATATTAACTTCTTCTTCATCGGATAGGAAAGATGTAAAACATTTCTACTGCCAGTCAAACTTGCCTGCTTATGATGCAGTAATTTAAATAAAATGGTAAAGTTAAAATAAAAAGACTAATGTACACACTATTAAATTTATTTATATTTAATTTATACATAAAACTATACTATATGTATAAAATTTATTATATTTTTACTTTACTATTTAAAACATAATAAATATCATAAATATGTAATTTATCAAGTATAGTAATGTAAAAACATTTTAAATATTAAAGTGTGTACATAAATTAATTTATTTTTACTTAAGACGAGCACTTCACATTAATTAAATTCAAACAATTAAAAGTAATTGTTTATAATAAATAATGGTGTATTATTTATAAACATTGCTTTTGTATGCTTATATTCAACTGTAAAGTAAAATCTTGTGTATTAATTAACTTCCCTTTCTGATATTTTTAAAACATTACCGTTGTTATCTTTCTCCAAATATATTGTCGTTAGAACATCATTACAAGTTGACTCACAAAGATTACGCTTAAATCTAATCTGGTTAATTCGAACTCAATTCATCATTTTATTTAGACAGCTTTAGAACTGCTCTTAAAAATATTAAGTGAATAACTGACTGTTATAAATGATATAAATGATAAACATCATTATTTATATCGCCAGTCAAACCTGTCGGCAAATAATGAAGTAATTTAAATTAGATAATAAAGTAAAAATAAAAAGATTTATACACAAACTATTACATAATTTGCATATTCTAATAATTCTGCTATTTAATAGTAAAGAAAAAACATAATAAATATCCCTATTAGATCTAGTTGCTAACGAAATCCCATCTTGAATGGTCACGTCAACAAAAAGACTAAAACAACTTACAGAACTAAAATTCAAAAAAACGTTTATCATAAAATAAATTTTTTTTAATACTTTACTTTTTTACAATATAACTTACTTAATAATTTACCGAACATTTTTTTAACATAAATTACTCAACTAAAGTTAAATAAAAATATCAACTTTACCTAATATTTTTTTTTTTACTATTAAGGTTTATATGGCATAGGTTGTGATGCGCCCTGTTTGTATGTTGCATCTATTCAAAGTGTCTTTAGGATCCAAGTGAATCAAACAACTGGTTTATTAAATAGCACACCAGAATTATTGGCAACATCAAAAAATGCACAAATACGTTCTTTAGAAATTGACTTCAAAAATGGTTACTTGTATTGGGGAGATTTAAGCAAAAATGAAATTATTAAATTCTCACTGAATGAGAGTGTGCAACAAAAGTTATTTTATTATGCCATAGGCTATCCTATAGGTCTTGCAGTGGATTGGAGTTCAAATATCTTGTATTGGGTTGATAGTTTAATGAAGCTAATTGAGACATCAACTACAGAAGGCAAATACCGGAAGGTTTTATTCAAATTAAAAACAGAAGATGAGCCTAGAGGAATAACTCTTTATCCGCCATATGGGTCAGTATACTAGGCTTACCGTTTCTTTTATTTTAAAATTATATTTTGCTAATAAATATAAATAGTACAATCTGCATAAACTTATAACTAAATTTATGGCCAGAGCTATAGCTCTGCTATTAAATGCAGTTAAATAAATAAACAAAAATAATTGTTGACAATAATGACTTTTTACAATAATCACATTTTCCCCACGTTTTTATTTATTTATTTATCTTCTTATCTAAATTATTTATGGTATTATCTATTAACTAATCTTATTTAATTCCTAACATTTTGGTAAATTTTCTAATTTATTCTAATTAATCTAAACATCTCAGTTTTTACTATTTAATTAAAAAATTTGAAAAAAATTTAAGTTTGTAATACGGTGCTCGGCAATAAGATAGATATAAAGTCTTCTTCTATAGAAGAAGACAATCTAATTATCTTATCGCTGAGCACCGTATTACAAATTTAAATTTTTTTCAAATTTTTTTTTCCTTTTTTTTAATTAAATAGTAAAAACTGAGATGTTTAGATTAATTAGATTAAATTAGAAAATTTAATTTAGGGTTAGGGTTAGATTAGATTAAATCGTTTTATTTTAGTTTTAAACTGATTTCTTTAAACTGATTTAAAAATTTCGTAGCTTTTTTTTTAGGTTTTAAAAACAACTGAACCAAACTGAAAAAAAAAAATAAAGCAATCAAAGCTATCAAAAACTAAAACGTAAATCATTTTTTTCAAAAATTTTTTCATGATCTTTTTATCAAAACTAATTTTACCGCCTTTCGGAAAGTTTACGTGCTTTTAAGTTTTAAGTTTTAAGTTTCTACGTGCTAGATTGTTTTGTTCCCCAAGCATTTTTTTGTTTTATTAAAGTTAGAATTTTTCATAGTTTAAATGTTTTCCTTGCATTTTTAATGATTTGTTGTCTAACACCTTTAGAATAAAACAGAATTGGTATCGTTGAATGCTTAACATCTAATTATTTTTAAACAATTCGTAACATTATTTTTAAACAATTCGTATGTAATATTAAATCTGTTTTAATTTTTATCTTATTAAATGTGTGTTTACTGAAAGTTATGGATAGGTTGTGATTATATGTGTTGATGAAATTTCGTTGTTTTATGCCTATTTTGGAATTGGATTAATATTTTTGATAGATTGTTATGCGTAACGGTGGTATTTGTTACTATCGGTAAGTGATTGTTTGAATTAGAAGGTGAAGGAAGAAAAACTCGGCGACATTTGAATAAGATGTCTCATTTTATATCGATCACAACGCAGTTCTCAACTTTATTGCTCTAAAGTACGCCTTCTTGCGTTTTCATTAGATCCGAAGTACGTCTGTTGGCGTTTTTAAATATAGCTCTATATTTTGCTCAAAAACTTGAAAACAAAAGTCATTTCTGACTTTTGATTTCAAATGAGTGTTCTACAGCATTTCGGACATAGACATTTATGTATAATTAAATTTAAAAATTGCTAAGCAAAATGTAACAAAGCTATAATTAATCAAGGTATAACAACTAGTATTCTAAAAACATGAAAATGCATTTTCATGTTCTTAGTGTCAATATACTTTTAAAGCGACACGATATTCGGTTAATTTCTTAAAATATTTATTCTTAATATTGTCAAAACTCTGAGTACAGTTTTGTCAAAATTTAAAAGAAATAAAAATGTTAATTAGTATTTGTTTTAATTAATCTTTAAATATATGTATTAAGGGAAATTAAAAAAGTTAATTTTATTACCTCCATATATGTTTCCGCCGGTTTTTTTTTTTCAAAAAATGTCTATTTATTGAAAAAAAGTGTTGCATGAAATATTTCTAAAAATAAAAAAAAAATTTGAGGCTGTATAAATTTTATGATAGATGTTGTAAATTTATTTCCTTTTAGAAAAACTTTAAAATAACAATTTTTTTTTCTGTCTTATGAAAAAATACTTATACGACTATGTTATTTAACAGAAAAAAATTGAACAAATTAACAGAATCTTCTAATCAGTGGCGGATACAAAGGCGGGGGAGAGGGGCGGATAAGGAGTAAATACCACCCTCCTCCCCCATCCCGTAAGAAATGTCTAACTTCAAAATATTATTGAAAAATTTGTAAAAGAAATAATAAAATACAAAAAATTGTTCTGCAGCTAACAATTGACTTTTTTTAAATTAAAACAAAAACTAAAACTAAAGCAAAACTAAAACTGTTTCATATCATTACAAAAAAAATCTGTTGCATTTTTAACATTTTTACGATAGCGAAGAAAAAGAATGAAAGTTTCTCAACATTTTAATGTTACCATCATTAATTCATTCTATATAATTAGATAAATAATAGTAAAATTACTATCGTTAATAAAAAATAGTAAAATTACTATCGTTCTATTATAAAAAATTAATAAAACTGTTTTTAAAAACTTACGAAAAAATATAGATTTGGTTTGAATGGTTAATCTTTTTTATTAATAATTTAATTTTAATTTGTAGTATAATTTATATACGCAATGCCCAAAAGAGAAGTAGTGTCAATAACTATTTTTGTAGATAATTTACATTATTTGTGTATTATTTAGCTTCCTTAAAAGAGGTTCACATTGAAAAATTCTGTGGGCATCAAATATAATCCTGCATGCATGTTTTTGCCTACTATGAAGTTTTTTCAACTTAACATAGTTAGTACTACCCCATACAATATTGCAGTAAGAGATAAAACTATGAATAAATGAAAAGTATATTTTTTTTAGAGAAGAGGTGTTAAGATATGATTTAGTTTTATATAATATATAAATATTTCTTGATATTTTATTTTCTATATATTTTATATGTGGTTTCCATGACAAATTTTCATCTATTATTACTCCTAGAAAATTAACGATTGGTTCCCTTTTAATAAACGTTTTTATTGATTAGGAGATTGGGTAATTTTAGAGAAACATCATCACCTTTACTAGGTTTGGAAAATAAAATAACTTTCGTTTTTTCTACATTTAACGAAAGCCTATTGCTTGTAAACCAATCGTTTATTTTGAATAGTTCTTCATTAAATATATTAAAGAGAGCTTTTATATCTTTGTTGGAATAAAAAAGATTGGAGTCATCTGCAAACAATATAACATTTAAAATATTTGATGCTAAGTATAAATCATTTATATACAATCAAAATAATGATGGCCCTAAGATTGAACCTTGGGGCACACCACATGTAATATGTTTTTCTTTTTCTTTTTTATTATAAATAATACATTGTGACCTGTTCGCTAGGTAGTCTTCAAACCAAAGTAAATTTTTATTCTTTATTCCATATAGTTCTAGTTTTTTATAAGTATCTTATGGTTAACAGTGTCAAAGGCTTTCGACAGATCTATAAAAACTCCAAGGTTTAAATAGTCATTATTGAATGCACCCGATACATGATTAACTAGTTCGATTATAGCATGATTTGTTGAATTATCTTTTTGAAATCCAAATTGTTTAGTGTACAGCAAACTGTTTAACATCAAATAGTTGTAAAGTCTGTTGTACATAATTCGTTCCAATAATTTTGAGAAGCAGGGTAAAACGGAAACAGGTCTGTAGTTGTTAATATTAGTTTCGTCACCAGATTTAAAAATGGGAGTGATTATGGCAATATTAAGTTTTTTCGGCACAACACTTAACTTTAATGAAAGATCAAAAATTTGAAATAATGACGGTTCAATGATATCGAAGAATGACTTAACAACATTCACACTAATTTTGTCAATGCCCGCACTTTTATTACTTTTAAGACTGTTGAAAGCATTCCTTATTTCGCTTAGATTTAAATTAGATTCTTCCATAATAGAATTACATGATTTAATGTAAGATTCAAACTTTGTGGTACTTGACGGAATTTTACTCGCCAAGTTCGGCCCTACTTCGAAAAAAAATGAGTTGAGTTGTTTAGCTACTTTTTTTTATCGTAAATCATTTCCCCATCAATTAAAAGCTTTTGTGGAAGATTTTTTTTTTCACATTTATTTTTACAAATTATTTGTATAATTATATTTTTATATGATACCACGTTTTTTTAGTGTCGCCGTTAGTTTTTTCCAACAACTTTGTATAATGAATTTTATAATGGACAGCCCCAAACACTTATATACACTTCAAGTTGTATTTAAGATACATCTTCAAAAACTAAAAAGCTCAATTATATATTGTAGTTTGTTAAATTTATAAAAGTCTTTACTAAAAAAAGAATATACTAAAGATATTATTTTGTCTTTTGTTGCACATTAAAGACAGGGCCAGATTTACCTACAGGCAGTCAAGACTGTAGCCTGTGCACCATGATTTTAGCGAGCTCAATTTTTAAATGTATCGTGGAAATAAAATCCGTCCCTTATTAATTTTCAACGTTTGATTTTTTCAAGATATTTATAAACAAATACATTCAATATATTTATTAGCAAACTTTTCTAAAAATATTCTAAATAATTTTTTTTTTTTTTTTTTTTTTTTGCCGTTTCATATATTTACAATATAGACATATTACATTTATAAAAATTGGCCGGAGCAAGAAGAAGACAATGACTGTCTTATCGCCGAGCCCCGTTTACAAATTGCCCGTGTTTATAAACAAATATAAATAGAATATACAAAAAAACGTTAAAGAGTACATAACTTTTGTCAAATAATAAAATGACATTTATATTAAAATTTAAAAGTAAAAAAAGTTTTGTTTACTAATACAAATATATTTGATACATATAACAAAATATACTTAATGATAATGGGAGCGTTTGTTTCTATTTTAAAATTTCCTTTTTAAAAAAAATACTTAAAGTCTATTGAATTAAAATCTAATTGAAGTAAGATTCTTTTAGAAACTGCTTTAAATTTTTCTAAAGAGTAGTGTTCTTTATTAAAGTTTTTAATAAAATTTTTCCATAAAAAAGGTCCTCGATATTTAATTTGATAAGAACTTATTTTTAAGTTTATTCTCGGAACAATAAAGTTATCCTCTGAAAACTTTGTTGGATACTTATGAGATATTTCGCTAAAATAAGATTGAAATATAAGTGGAGATATTCCATGTTTCATTTTAAACATGAAAAGTAATGTTTGGTAAATGTTTAGTTTATAAATATTTAAGGCCTTGAGACGATTTAATAGTGGTTCGCAATAAACAGTTCTGTTTGCCCCAAATACAATCCTACAAGCATGCTTTTGTTTACTATAAAGTTTTCTGAGTTTTCCGTAATTCGTACTTCCCCATGCAATGTTGCAGTAAGAAAGATAGCTGTGAATAAATGAAAAATAAATTTTCGTTAGAGCTTTTGCGTTTAAAAATGGTTTTGTTTTATAAAGTACGGAAATATTATAAGAGATTTTACTTTCAATAGATTGGATGTGAAACTTCCATGACAAATTTTCATCAAGAATTACGCCTAAAAAATTAACAGTAGATTCCCTTTTTACATCTGTTTTATTGAATAAAAGATTTGGCAGTTTAAGTGGAATTTTATCAACTTTATTTGGTTTGTGGAACAGGATGAATTTAGTTTTATCTACATTTAGTGAAAGGCGGTTACTTATAAACCATTCATTTACTTTAGATAATTCTTCATTAAAAATTTTAAAGAGAATTTTTATATCTCTGTGAGAATAAAACAGATTGGAATCGTCAGCAAACAATATAAGATATAATTTTTTAGATGCTAAAAATAAGTCGTTTATATATATTAGAAACAATAATGGTCCTAAGATAGATCCTTGAGGAACCCCGCAATTTATAAGCTTTATTTTGGTTTCATTTGTTTCATAGGTTATCCATTGTTTTCTGTTAGTCAAGTAGTTTTTAAACCAAAGTAAGTTTAAGTTGTTTACTCCATAAAGTTTTAATTTTTTTATAAGGATTTCATGATTGACAGTGTCAAATGCTTTGGATAAATCAATGAAAACTCCTAAGGTAAAATAATCTTTATCAAAAGCATCCGATATATGGTTTACAAGCTCAATTACCGCGTGATCCGTAGAATGATTTTTTTTAAACCCAAATTGTTTGTTGTACAGAATATTATTTGATACTAGATGATTATAAAGCCTATTGTACATAATGCGTTCTAGCAATTTAGAGAAACAAGGTAATACAGAAATAGGTCTATAGTTTGAAACATTTGTTTTTTCACCTGACTAAAAATCGGTGTGATTTTAGCTATTTTAAGCTTGTCTGGTACAATATCAGACGTTAATGAGAGATTAAAAATGTAAAACAATAAGGGTTCAATAATATCAAAGACTGATTTAACTACTTTGACGCTAATTTTATCTATGCCTGCCCTTTTGTTATTTTTCAGAGAGCAAAAGGCATTATGCAACTCACTTATATTTAAACTTAGTTCTGTCATAACATTATTTGCTGTTTTGAGGTATGTTTCAAATTTTATGGTACTAGATGGAATTTTAGCCGCCAGATTTGGACCAATCTCAAGAAAAAAACTGTTTAGCTTTTCAGCTATGGTTTCTTTGTCATAAACAACTTTTTCATCAATTAACAGTTTTTGTGGCAAATTGTTTTTAATCGAAATATTTTTGCCAATTATTTCTTTTATTATATTCCAAGTTTTTTTTGTATTTCCATTACTTTTTTCCAATAGCTTTTCATAATAAGATTTTTTTGATAATTTTTTGGTTTTTTCAAACAAATTTTTGTAGTTTTTGTATATTATTTCATTGTGATATGTTTTATGTCGTAGATATTTTTCATATAGTTTTTGCTTTTTCTTTGAAGATTTGATTAAACCTTTTGTCATCCACGGATTTAAAATAGACTTAGAATTTAAATTTTGTTCGATTAAAGGAAATGCCTTATTATATTGTTTACTAAAAAACGTGAGGAATAATTCATAAGAATTATTTGCATTTTGTGTTTCATACACTAAGTTCCAATCAACAGAATTTTTTAATAGATCGCGAAATCGTGCTAAGAAGTTTTCATTAATTTGACGTACCAAAATTTTTGATTTTATGGAATTGCTTTTTAATGTCATGTTTTTAGTGGTTAGAAAGATCGGAAAATGATCACTTATGTCGGTCTTAATTATGCTTGTTCTTATACAGGATTTGAGAAAATTGTTTGTTGTTAAGTTGTCGACTAATGTTGAAGATGTCTTTGTTATTCTTGTTGCCTTATTTATTGTTGGAATAAAATTATATTGCAAAATGGTGTCAATAAAGCATTTAGCATCATTTTTTGATGCATAATTTAAAATGTTTATGTTAAAATCTCCAACTAAGTATACATGTTTCCGATTTTTACTGGTTTGGGTTAAATAATTTTTAATGTGAGCTTTAAAATTTTTTAAGTTTCCAGCTGGTTGTCTATAAATAGAGTTTACGAAAATGCTTTTATCCTTTTTATTTATTATTTCAATGCATAACGACTCACAATCTGTTTCATTCACGCAAAGATCATTACGGTGAATAAAATTTAATGAGTTGTGAATAAAAATACTCACCCCACCACCAGCATGTTTATGACGCGATTGATGAACTGATGCGTAATTGGCTAATTCAAAACGTGCGTATTTTTCACTGTTTTTAAGCCACGTTTCTGTAAGGCAGATAATTTTAAAATCGTGTTTGAGGTTATGCAATAAAATTTTAAAGTTTTCAAAGTTTTTACTCATACTCCGAATGTTCAGAGCTAAAATTGAGAAAGCATTATTGTTCTGAGAAAGAAAATGAGTAGATTCAGAAATTGAAAAATACTCAGTTTCAAAGCTTTTTTCACAAAAAAAAATTTTCATTATCATTATCACTAAGCTTTAGATCTTCGTAGTTAAATTTTGTAGAAAAGTTATCCTCCATTTTAAAAACTTAAAATTTTAAATAAAATAAAGAAAGAATAAGGTAATATATATACATGAATAAAAAAGAGTTAAAATATAAACGAACCTAATTCTTTTTTCGATTGGAAGCCCAATCACGTATGATCAACCTATCGTACGAAATAAAAGCGTATTTCCCTGCTGCTCGTTCTACTTTCATCTTTTCTTTTAAAGCTCTTCTTATTTGTGTGGTCTCCGGACAAAAGTCTTCATTGATGAAAATATTTTTTCCTTTTAGATGATAAGATTTTTTAAGAATTTCTGTTTTATCTTTGAAATCCAAGAGTTTTAGCACGATCGTTCTTGGCTTTTTTGTATCTTTCTTGCCAGTTCTGTGAGCTCGTTCTATTTTAACATTTTTTACATCTAGATAATCTTCAAATAATTTTTTAACCTTTGATTCGGTCTCTTCCCAGCTTTCGTTTTCATTCTCTTTTACACCGTCTACTCTTAAG
>NC_061158.1:60453453-60457469 GCF_022113875.1 Hydra vulgaris
CAATCATTAGTCAGTAGATGGCGTCGACTAGTCGAAGAGTGGCAGAACTCATCAATAAACTCGTCTTCATTAAGATCATTTGGATTCAGAAGCAAGAGATCTTTAACTTTAGATTCTTGACTGTTTGTCCAAAATCCTATATTTCTTGTTTAACCAGTTATTCTTAATTAATTTTTTGAGCAAAGTCAAAAAAACAATTCATTTTTTGCTAATTTTTTTATAGTTGACCTTCTACTTCTATTTTAGAAGATATAAAAAATATAAAAGTCTTTACAAAAGTTTCTTTGCGTATAAAGTTGCCCATTTTAACTGTAAACTTGACTTTATTGAAGTAGATAAAAATATGTTACAATGATAAAAAAGATCGAAGAATGAGGTTCTTTATTTTAGGGATACAAGTAGGTCATTGTCACGGAGGTCTACTCTGTTTAAATACATAGTTGTTGATAAAAAAATACAAACCTCCATCTTATGTCTACCGAAGAATACGCTCATAACCTAAATGTTTTGCATGGATAGTTGCCGCAGCAATCTTCTATCCCATATGATGACTTTTATAGTTATTTTTCATTTTCAATAGTAAAAATAGGAAACTGGATGAATTATTTTCATATATAATACTTAATTTTATTTGTTACTTATAAATACCTATAATTATAATGTATATTATTGATAAATTAAACAGAAAAAGATTTCTACTTTTTTACTTTTCATACATTTAATGTTAATAATAATTTCATCGATTTTTAACAATCCGTTTTTGGTCAAAATAGTCACTTTTATTAAAATCGAAGTAGAAAGGGGCTGTCCATTGATAACGTCAACAAATTTTTTGAAATTTTTACCTCCCTTTCTCCCCCTTGTCAACAATTTGTCAAATTTCCAGAGACCCCCCTATAATATTACGTCAACTTTTGATTACCCCCCCCTCCCTATACAAAGAAGCTACGCTATAAATTTTCCGTTATTTAAGCGATGAAACTCAAAAGAAAAAATTGTTGACATCAACTTTGATTGACCTCCCCCCCTCCTCCTTGTCAACAACTTTCAAAAAAGTTTAGACCCCTCCCCCTCTATTTTGTTGACGTAATTAATGGACAACTCCAAAGCTAGTTAATTAAAATAAAAAAAACGATTATAATTTTCGGAATCAGCATGAAAAACTAATTAAGAAAAATTGGTTAAAACTATAAAAAATCTAAAAAAAAAATGATTATGGACCCCCTACTAATGATGCCCCATAAATGTGAAGCCCTTGAGAAACCAACCCGGATCCCCACCTGTGCGTGCCTGTATATATACACAACTTCATAAAAAATTAAATTTCAGAATCAGTTCCCTAAAGTTAAATCTCATTAGTCAAATAAAGTATATAAAAATAATTTTAGATGAAAAGTTTTCATTGAAAACTTTACCTTCACACACCAACTGAAGCAGACTGCGCTTAAACTCATCCGTGCAAATGGAATGTTAGCAAAGATCAGGCATTTTGTTAGCTACAAGACACTCATAAATATATGGTATGCTATATTTAACTCGCATATGTTTTATTGTTGTCAGATATAGGGGAAAAATCATTCAAAGTATACAAAGATCATAAAAAACCTTCAAAACAAATCACTTAAAAAAAGTTTTCCAATCTAAAATTTAGATTGGAAAACTAACTGTCAATGGGTATCTCAGATACCCATTGACAGATGATTTAAAATATTATTAACTCATGGTGGCCACAGTCCTGGAATGTCCTGGAATGTTCTGGATTTTTGCAAGTGTCCTGGAATGTTCTGAAATGTTCTGGAAAGTTACATTTTTTTCAAAAATGTCCTGAAATGTCCTGGAACTTTTTTTTTTTTTTCTGATTCAAGTTAAAAACTTACTAATAATATTAAATTAATATTAAATTTTTTATGCAATAAAATTTTTTTATATAAATGGTTTCAATTTAATTTTAAATAAGAGAGTAATAATAATATAATAATATAATATTCTATTTTATAATTCCATCAATATGAAAAAAGTATAACGTAAAGATAATTGATAATATTCATTTAATAAGATATAAAATGTACTGGAAAACGCAACAAAATATCCTGAAATGTCCTGGAAATGTCGTGGAATTTAACTTTTAAAATTTTGTGGCCATCATGTAACTATATGAATCAAGCAATAAAGATAAAGGGAAAGAATTCAAAAGAACTGATGTATGAGAAAAAAATTAGACTAATAAGAATTTTTGGAGCACATTAAAAAGATAAAACTTAATTGAATAATGAGTAACATGAAAATGAACTTAAGTAGATGGCAAAAACGATGCTAGCTCTTTAGAGCAGTGCCCATTATTGTGATTATAGAAAATAGAAAGATAAGCATCCAACTATGTTTACAATGCATTTTTTTACCTTGCCTATGAAAGAAAGGGCGTCATTGAAAGATCTGCCCAAGATATGGCAGCACTATTCTGTACACTAATAGATTTGAGATTTATATAGATAAAGAAAAGAATCTTAAGTAAAAAAGTGGTGAGCACAATAAAAAGATGCAACCCTAGCAGATGCTAATTTTACAATCAATTTGATATATTGTTTCCAAGTAAGATAGGAAGAAAGAATTAATCCTAGAAGGTGAAGGGTAGGTGTCTTATTAAGTACATTACCGTTCATAAATAAAGGAAGATCTAGATTATTGGGATAATAATTAGCTAAAAAAATTGAGTTTTATCTGAGTTTTATCTGAGTTAAAAATGCTGTAGCAGAAATGAGATCCTTTTTAAGCTCAAATACCCCCTCTAAGCAATTAGAAAGTATTGGCTTCTTATCAAATCAAGAATAAATGGTAGTATCATAGCAAGCAATGCCACTATAGATGTGAGAATTTCTGGAAAATCGTTAATGTAAATAAAAAAGGATATTGGGCCAAGAATAGAACCTTAAGGAAACCCTGAAATTACAGGATACAAAAACGAGTACTGTCCGTCAAGGATAGCTTTTATGCTACAATTGTACGGAAGGATTTAATTCACTTAAAGATTTTACCTGATTCACAGTAAGAAAAATGGTTATGGAGAAGACCAGCATTCCAAACTTTATATAAAGCTGTAGGAAATTCGTAAGTGATAGCCTTAGCCTCTCCTAATCTAATGCACAATAAAACCTAAATCTAATGCACAATAAAGCCTATCAGTTATTACCTTTAATAAATAAGCACTAGATCAAGAAGATCGAAATCCACATTGATAATCAGAAAGTAAGTTATTAAATTCAATATAAAAGATTAAGTGTTTATAAATTAGAGACTCAAAGATTTTTACCCAAGGGCCATCACTAAGAAAATCACGGCAAGAGTTCCAGTCAGCTTCAAGATAGTTGTAAGAGGTACAATATTAGGAGGATTCAGATGACGAAGAAGAATGAGATAATAGCTTTAGAGAGATTAAACCATGATCAGAAGCACCTAAGTTTGAATGTAGAGAAATTTAGCACTGACAAAGATCAGAAATGAGACATAGTGGAGTAGAGAAGGTAAATGATTCGCATTGTCAGGAAAGCAAGTTGACTATTTGTATTAAAGATTAAAAAGACAAAAGTTAGAGGCCTTAACATTAGCAGAGTAACATTAGAGCCAATTCATTTAGTGTAATAAGGATTAAAGTCACCAACAACAACGATATTGGTTAAAGGATAAAGATAAAGGGCTTTGTCAATTTAATCAGATTCAAACATAATTTCCTAACAAATAGGTGAATTCTTTCGAAATGGAAATGCCCAGATAAAGTATGTGACTATTGGATTCTTTACGAATTAAAGGAAGATAACCAACAACACTAAGATCACAAGATGGGATAAGCCCAAGCAATTGGCTTATTATTATTAATAAACTCAAAGCCGTAACAAAGAATTCCAAATGTGTCAATGCACACCAAAGTTACAAACAGGGGCAATATCCATGTGGAACATAGCCCTTTTAGTACTCTGACATTTCAAAGCTGTTGAGCTTTAAAATGTCACCACAGAGTTTGG
>NC_061158.1:60458469-60588469 GCF_022113875.1 Hydra vulgaris
GCTAAACTTGATATTCTATCGTCTGTTGATATAAATGGTGGAAATAGGAAATTAATTGTTAAATTAAATTACAATCTTCACCCGCATCCTTTTAGCTTAGCATATTTTGATAGAAATGTATATGTTTCTGATTGGACAGATGATGCTATATATTTAATTACCACAAGCAACATAACTCAATCAGTTTTTCAGCTTAAAAGTTTATTAAAAATAATGCCGAAAAGAAATATTGGGCAAATAAAGGTTTCTGGGAAAACATTTGAAGGTTTGTTCTGTTTGCTTTTTTTGATTTTTTCAAACAAATTTAAATCCTATAAAACTTTTGTAAATAATTTAAAAATAGAACTGAAAAAAACATAAATTAAAATTAGTTTTTTTAGATTAAAAAATTATTAAAAGATATTATAAAATATGTATTTAAAAAATATTTTATCATTTTTAAGTTTGTTAAACATTTAAAAAAAAGTAAAAACTACTTACTCATATTTGTATTTAATTACACTTTATCAGCTGATAATTGAGATGGTTATACAATATTACCTGATAATCATTATTCATGAATTAAAGTATAAATTAAGTTTATATATATATATATATATATATATATATATATATATATATATATATATATATACATATATATATATATATATATATATATATATATATATATATATATATACATACATATATATACATATATATATATATATATATATATATATATATATATATATATATATATATATATATATATATATGTATATATATATGTATGTATGCATATATAATGTATATATATATATATATGTACATATGTGTATATATATATATATATATATATATATATATATATATATATATATATATATATATATATATATATATATATATATGTATCTATGCATATATAGTGTATATGTATATATATACATATGTGTATAAATAAATAAATATATATATATATATATATATATATATATATATATATATATATATGTATGTATGCATTTATAATGTATATATATATATACATATGTGTATATATATATATACATATGTGTATATATTATATATATATATGTATGCGTTTATAATGTATATATATATATATATATATATACATATGTGTATATATATATACATATGTGTATATATATATATATATATATGTATGTATGCGTTTATAATGTATATATATATATATACATATGTGTATATATATATATATATATATATATAATATATATATATATATATATATATATATATATATATATATATATATATATATATATATATATATATATATATATATATATATATATATATATATATATATAAACATTATATATAACATGAAACGGATGTTTATATGAAGAAAAAAAATTCATTTATAGGACCATGAAATGTTCCTATACAAATATTTTTATTAGTTTACATTATTATATTTAGTGTTTTCACCATGTTCCATCAATAATAGATGCTCTCATTTATGCTTTACACTGTCATCAACCAATTTCGCTTGTGGATGTCCAACTGGTATGGTTTTATCCTCTGACAATTTTACCTGTTCAAATGCACAGAAACATTTTGAAATCTACTTTACTGATAGCGGAATGAATGCAATATATCAGTTAGTCAAATATATTGATCAAGATGGTTTTACAATAAAACAATTTGAAGTCCCTGTTGTTCAAGGACTATTAGGATATCCAGTAGCTATTGCTTATTTAGAAGAATTAGAAAAAGTATATTGGACAGACTCAGAATCTCAGAAAGTAAAATTTATTACTTTTACTTTTTAAAGTTTATTCTACTGTAGCTATTATTAATTAAAAGTTAATAATAGAAAAAATTAAAAAATAAAAAAATCAAATAATAATTTAGATTACATAATATAGTTTAGTCTGTTATTAAGATATATAATAATTAATATAAAATTATGTAATAATTAATATCAAGTTATATAATAAATAATATTAAGTTATATAATAAATAATATTAAGTTATATAATAGTTAATATTAAGTTATATGATAATTAATGTTAAGCTATATAGTTAATTATTATTATCATGATAAAGTTTTTAATAAGTTATTTTTATTAAATTTACTAGTTATATATCATTAAAATTATGTAGATTTATCAAATGAATTTTAATGGAAGCGAACTTAAGGTGATTAAAAACCAAAGCTCTATTGGCCTTGCTATTGATGATATAAGTGGTTTGATGTTTTTTTTTGCTGCAGATACTGATGGTACTTTTAGTTTAGTGTTATCAAATTTAAATGGTGGCAACGTTAAAACTCTTGTTTCAAACATACATAATCCACAAGATATTGTTTACTACAATGGTTACGTTTTTTACTCGGACCTTGATTCTCTACTCATTGGTCGAGTCTATTCAGATGGAACTGGGTTGATAAAATTAACTAATCAGGACGATCTTCCATTAAAAATAACAGGGTTAGCTGTTGATAGTATTGAGGAACGGTTGTACTGGTGTGATCAAAAAAGCCATCTGATTGAATCTAGTGATTTAAGCTTCTCACAACGTAGAAAGATCATTCAAAAGACATTTTTTTTTCAAAATACATTTTTCTTACTAAGTGATTTTGGTGAAGTCTTAGATCCTTTTGATTTAATTGTACACAATGAACGCATTTATTGGACAGATTTAAAAAAGAAAGCCATTTTTGTTGCAGACAAGAGAAGTGGTAGTAATATTGAGTATGTGACTGGTGGTTTGAATCAACCAAAGAGAATGCTTATAACAGGAGATATACCTCATGAAGGTATTGTTTTAAATCAAAAATTTGCTCTTGTTTTACAATAGATATTTTATAGGAGATATACCTCATCTTTTACACTAGGTTTACATCGTGTTTTATGGGAGATGTTTTATATTTTGTTTTACATTACATTTTACATTATAAAAGAGAGTTTTATTTAATTTTTATATTCACTACATGTGTGGTTTTTTTTTTTTAATTCAAACCTTTTTCAGTTTGTTAGTATATAATTAAACTAAAATTAAAGTTTTTACAATTTTCTTTTTTTTTAATGAGTTTATCATTTTAGGATTGCGTAAAGTATACACATTTTCATTCATTATGGATCCCAAATTAAATAAAGTAAAATGCTATTCTCATCCTGTTTGTAGTAGTGGAATTCAATCTATGCTTTCTCCAGACAAGTGCCCTTCAGGTTACAAAGAAACAAACTATGGTCAGTCTTGCAGTAACTGTTCAGATGCATTTGGTGCAAATTTTAAATGTCTTTGTACTGATTGGATGACCTGTGCTCAGCGTGTTTATGCTGATGTAATTGGATGCAGCCCAGAGTTACCTTTCATGAACTTTCAAGTTCGTGAATGCACACAAGGTTAATAAATGTTTAAATGTTGTCTATAATTTTTTTTTGATAATTTGTCAAGCATTATTTTATAACATGATTTTCATATATATAAGTAAATAAAGTATACTCAAGTATATATAAAGTATACACATTTTCATATATATACATATATATATATATGTATATATGTATATGTATATATATATATATATATATATATATATATATATATATATATATATATATATATATATATATATATATATATATATATATATATATCAGGCTTGGACAGGAATGACTTAACTTAAACTAGAAACTTTTTCATTAAATCAACAAAATACATGCTTATATAAGTAATTAAAGTTATTTTATATTCTTGTGTAATTCACATAAAATGTGTAAAAGTTAATCACAAAAGCTTTTGAACTTATTCACAAATTAAAATAACTTAAAAAAATTTGTTCTAAAATCAATGGTTTCAAAATGTTTTAAGAAGACAGAAGAAAATAGTTTCAAACGTTTAAATTTATCATTAAAAACAAATGCCTACATAAAAAAACATACTTATAACGTTTTTTATTAATTTACACAAGCGTTTATGTAAACAATAACTATAATTAATTTTATGGTTTTATTTAAAGCCTTTGCGTAAAATAAAAAACTTTAGAAAAGATCAACGATTAAAAAATATTTTAACACTTTTTTTTATTGCATTCAAATTGTTAAAACATCAAAATAGCCGTGGTCAAGTTGTAAAGAAATAAAAATATTAGCGTGGTCAGTTACAGAGTGCAATCGCATGCCATTCCTGTCCAAGGCTGATATATATATATATATATACACATATAGTATATGACAAAGTTGTCACCATGTTTTAACAAAAAATATATATGTATATATATTATTTATTCTCTCTCTCTCTTTATATATATTTATATATATATAAATATGTTAGTAGATCTTGTTATTTTAACCTGGTCAGCAATGATTTGAAGCTGACTTTTGTTATAACCATTTTCACTAAATATATTAATTAAAAAATCAATCTCCTCTTGAAGATATGCCTCGCTACGTATGTTGTAAGCTCTATGAATATAACCCTTAAATATTGACTATAAAATTTATGGATCACGATTTGAATGAACTTTTATCTGAATATTAGTTACAGCATCTTTCCTATAAACTTTAAGTTGGTTACCACACTGTTTTTAAATCTAATCATAATTTAAGGACTTTACTAACATCAAAAAACAAATCGAGGCTACCGGACAACAGTTAAATACATACATACTAATATATATATATATATATATATATATATATATATATATATATATATATATATATATATATATATATATATATATATATATATATATATATATTAGTATGTATGTATTTAACTTTAAATTTAGTGAATATTCTACCTAACTGGCTAAAGGTGGTCTTTAGACACAACCAATAAGAATAATTTTGTTACCGATTTTAATTTCACACTATATTTGCTCGGAGTTGCTGTTGCTTAAGATCTCTCTTAGATGACAATAAGATACCTTATTCACGACTAGATCACGCTTGATGTAAATAGCAATACCTCCACCGTGACCTATTCAATTTTTCTTTACTAGTGAGTAGTTGTTCAATTGAGAAGCAGATATTTCAGTAAACCATGTCTAAGAAATAAATATTAAATCATACATGTTTATGTCACAGAGTGCAGATAAACATGTATACCGGCTGGTAGTCAGGTTTCACGAACTCTGTGGTAGCTCTCAGAGAGGCTGATTCCATCAACAGCTGAAATATATCAGAGTACTAACAGTGCCATGTTGCGCATGGGTGGTGTCCCTGTTTGTACTTTCGGTGTGCATTGCTAAGGCCACATTGGAGCCCTTTGTTACGGCTTAGGGTTTATTAGTGGAAATGAGGCAATTGCTTGATGAAATGAGGCAATTGCTAAAAAACAGTGTACTGAGTACTATCTATGTTTCGCTTCAAGTTCTTTAACAAATTTTAAAATGAATAAAGTAACAAAAACTATAAAACACAAAAAACCACAGTCATCACCAAGTTCACTAAACCTATCATTCACCAATATTCGTGGTCTTCGAAGTAACTTTTCTTCTGTTGAGTCTTATCTCTTGCAAAGTTCACCAGACCTACTTGCGAGACTAATTTGAGTTCAGCTGTCTCATCTTGTGATCTTAGTGTTGATGGTTATCTTCCTTTAATTCGTAAAGACTCCAATAGTTACATGCTTGGCCTGGGCATTTACATTCGTAAGAATTCACCCATTTGTCGGGAAACTAGGTTTGAATCCACAGACTTCTCTTTTATATGCTTCACTCTATCGCCTTTCTCTTTGTTCTATATCACTCTCCCTCATCTCAAGACTGCACTCTTCTTGATGTTATTTCTGATTATATTGACCAAGCCCTCATTCTTTATCCATCAGCCAATATTGTTGTAGTCGATGACTTTAATGTCCATCACACTGAATGGCTTGGCTCTAGTGTCAGTGACTCTGCAGGCATTAAGGCTCACAACTTTTGTCTTTCTCTATCCCTAACTCAAATAGTCAACTTTCCAACTCGCTTTCCAGACAACCCGAATCATTTACCTTCTCTACTCGACTTATGTCTTGTTTCTGATCCTAGTCAGTGCTCAGTTTCTTCACACTCACCCTTAGGTGCGTCTGATCATGGTTTGGTCTCTCTAAAACTATTATCTCATTCTTCTTTACCATCAGAATCCCCCTATCATCGTACATCTTACAACTACCTTAAAGCTGACTGGGAATCTTTCCGTGATTTTCTTTGTGATGGCCTCTGGGTAGATATCTTTTGTCTCCCTGTTGACAAATGTGCTTCTTACATAACTTTGTGGATTCAGGCTGGCATGGAATCTTTTATTCCCTCTCGATGATTCCAGGTCAAGCCTCACTCTACTCCATGGTTTTCCTCTTTCCAATTGCTGCTGCATTTGCCAATCGAAATCATTACTTCCATATCTATCAGCAAAACAATTCTCCAGAAAACAGACGTCTGTTTATTACTGCTAGGAACCATTGTAAAAAGGTTTTGTCTAACGCCAAAGCTTGCTATTCTCAGATCATGAAATCTCGTATTTCATCACAAAAATTAGGCTCTCGTGACTTTGGAGAATCTTTAATAGTATCAATAATAAGGGAAAGTCTGTAATCCACCTCTTTTGTATGGTTCAGACTTTGTCACCTCACCTAAAGGCAAAGCTGAATTGTTTGCCGAGAACTTCTCATCAATATCATCTCTTGATGCCTCTAGTTGCGTTCTACCTGATATAGCTGTCAAATAGGTTGATCCATTGCTCGACATTTGTATCACTCCAGCTTCTGTATCTAAAGTGATTTCCCGCTTAGACTCTTCTACAGCTTGCGGCCCGGACAACATACCTGTTATAGTCTTGCAGAAGTGTTCTCCGGAGCTGTTATCTATTCTTTCAAAACTATTTAACAAGTGCTTATCAGAGTTATCATTTCCAGCCTGCTGGAAAGCAGCATCTGTTATCCCTATTTTTTAAAATTCTGGAGAGCAATCTGATTCATCTAACTACCGTCCCATTAGTCTTCTTCCTATCATAAGCAAGGTTTTTGAATCTTTAATTAACAAACACTTAATCTCTCATCTCGAATCTCATAACCTACTTTCTGATCATCAATATAGATTTCAATCTTCTTGTTCTATGGCTGATTTGCTATCAGTAATAACCGATAGGTTTTATTGCGCATTAGATAAAGGTGGAGAGGTTAAGGCCATTGCTCTTGACATTTCTAAAGCATTTGATAAAGTTTGGCATGCTGGTCTCCTCCATAAGCTTTCTTCTTACAGTTTATCTGGAAACATTTTTAAGATTATTGAATCCTTTTTTTCCAATCGTAGTATAAAAGTTGTCCTTGATGGACAGCACTCTTCTTCTTATTCTGTAACCTCAGGGGTTCCCCAAGGTTCAATCCTTGACCCTATGCTCTTTTTAATTTACATTAACGATCTTCCAGATATTCTCACATCTAAGGTGGCGTTGTTCGCTGATGATACTACCATTTATTCTTGTCACGATAAGAAGCCAACTCCCTCTGATTGCTTGCAGGGGGCATCTGAGCTTGAAAAGGATCTCACTTCTGCTACAACATGGGGCTCACAGTGGCTGGTGAACTTTAATTTTGATAAAACTCAATTTTTTTTCGCCAATATTTATCGCAATAATTTAGACCTTCCTATTTTTATGAACGGTAATGTACTCGATGAGTCTCCTACCCTTCATCTTCTAGGATTAACTCTTACTTCTGATCTTTCTTGGAAACCTTAAATCAAATCTGTTGCAAAATTAGCATCTGCTGAAGTTTCTTAAAGACACTTTCTTACTTTGGATTCTATTCTCTATCTCTATAAATCTTAAATCCGGCCTTGTATGGAATACTGTTGCCAAATCCGGGGCGGATCTTCTAATGATGCCCTTTCTCTTTAAGACAAGGAGCAAAAATGCATTGTAAACATAGTTGGACCTGCTTTTGCAGCCAACCTTCAACCTCTGTCACATCGTTGTAATGTTGCTTATCTTTCTCTTTTCTACAAATACTATAATGGGCACTGCTCTAAAGAGCTAGCGTCTCTTGTGCTATCTACTAAAATTCATTCTCGTGTTACTTGTCATTCAATTAAGTCTCATCCTTTTTCTGTTACTGTTCCTAAGTGCTCAAAAAACTCTTACTCATCTAGTTTTTTTCCTCGAACATTAGTTCTTTTGAATTCGCTTCCCTTATCTTGCTTTCCTGAATCATATAGTTTGCAATCTTTTAATTGTCTGTCAATCGTTGTCTTACTCTACAATCTTCATCTTTTCTGTTCCAGTAACTTCCAACTTTAATTAGTGGTTGCTTGCAGCCTTGTTGGAAGCGAAGATAATTAAAAAAAAAAAAAAACATCTTAGATCACAGCTTACTTATCTAATCTCATCAAAGAGTAAAAACAAGTTATCACACCACTGACAGGAGATATATACAAGCCGGAGTACAGGGTAGTGTACTCGGCCCAATCTTGTTCATTCTCTTTATTTTTAATATAAATACCTACCTGAAATCATTCTCGAAAAGTATGCTGACAACATCCTGACCTACATTGTCCATGATAAAAATTCTACTAATTTACTACAATCCATTGCCTAAATACCTCGGAATCCTGCTCAATGAGAATCTTGATTGGGATGAATAATGGATAAGGTGCACAACACTATAAAATCAGTGCCATTTCTACTCAAGATCCTTAAGCAATTCGGACACACTCAGCCAAACCTACTACAAGTCTACAGATCTTATGCTATTAGCCACATGATATATAGTGTCCCCAGTTCAACATTTCCACAAAAATGCCTTACACATCATTGGAGTTGCAACCAACTCCACATCATTGGAGATGCAACCAACTCGAGCCGTCTCATTTGTTTTGACATTCAAGAATAACTTAACAAGACATGTATTATTATCCTTAAAAAGATCCTTGCAGACACAAACCATCTGATAACCACTAAATTACCTTACTAAGTTACACCAATAGCAGAAACCCAAACAGATTTCCATTTGCTTTAAATACCGCAATCACTACTCCCTATCAGCAATTCTTTGTTCCAAAATATCTACATATTCTTCGTGATGGTGTCAGTGACCCCTTCCTCCCACGAAACATTGGTAGCTCCGCTGCTTTTTCAACACATAAATGATCAGTTCTTTTTTCTGCGTTTTTAGCTTACTTTCACATCATTTAGCAATAGATAAAATTGTAGAATTCATTATTTGTAATGCTAATCAATTTTACATAAAGATTTATAATATATATATATATATATATATATATATATATATATATATATATATATATATATATATATATATATATATATATATATATATATATATGTATATATATATATCCATATAGTGTAGTCGAAAGAGCGTTTTAATGTAAAAAAAGTCTCTTACGACTACAATTCTAATTACCTCGTCTCATAAGCTGTATTTGATTGTCGTCAAAATATCAAAGCAATTAAATTAATGCGGAAGTACATTAAATTTTGTTTTTTAAAAATTTTTTAAAAAACCGCAATTATAACGACTAGAAAGTTTTTTTTTATTAGTGATGTTTTTGTTTTTATTTTATTAAAAAACATTTTTAAAACATGCGTAAATGTTGCTACATCGACTATCTTATAGCCTGACTCGCATCGGAGTGCTGCTACATCAACTGACAAATAGCCTGACTCGCAACAGAGTGCTGCTACATTGACTGACAAATAGCCTGACTCGCAAGGGAGTGCTGCTACAACAACTTACAAATAGCCTGACTCGCAATGGAGTGCTGCTACATCGACTGAGGGTTTGGTTTGGGCAGGCAGTCTATCTTTTAAAAAAAAAAAAAAAAATTAAGTTTTTAAACTTTTTCTGGTCTGGTTTATTAACGCGCTCTTTAAAACTACAGTTTATGGGAAACTCTTTTCAACTACCATGCAAGAATATATATATATATATATATATATATATATATATATATATATATATATATATATATATATATATATTTATTAGGGTGCATCATTTGCCCCATCTGCCCCTTTTTTTAAATTTTAATCTAAGGTGTCTGTTCCTATTTCATTTCTTTTCTTATTGATCTACATAGATGTTTTCTGAATTTTTATAGTATTTGGACATAATCTAGGTACCCCATGCAACACTTGCAGTTTTACCATAGCGAACTATTACTAGGATGAACATATTGTACAATATATAACACATTATGCATAAGAACCATTTTATCATTATGGTTAACTCATTATCTTATCATTTATGTTACAATAGTCAATGTCCATCATCTCCAGAAGCACTGATTAAAATTATTTATATTGATGTTATTAAATAGTAAGCAGTAGCGAAACACTTGTATGATAGCAATCAAACCATTACCAGGACGTACATTACAATATTGTTTACAATATGCATTATATTGTTGAGAGTAATTTACATTTACTTATACAGGATGTCACCAATGCTCACCATTGTCACAATAGTCACTTATAAGTTGACTTGTGTTTGCACAGATTAGATTATGTTATGTTTGTGGTCTACAACTTGAAGCACATCTTGACAGTGTTCTTCAGTTTTTGATGCTGGCAGAAAATCCGAGCTCACCTTCACACCCCTCTCCATGCTGTCATTGATGACATTGAGTGATTCAATGTTTGTTATTGTGGCTTAATAGTTGTGTGGCTTGACCAATTGGACCTGTCTTTGTTGAGGAATTGAGTCTCAATTTGTAGTAGTTCAATTGTATACCATGAGTCAGTCCCCACAAGATCAGCTGAGTTATTGTATTTGTAATTAATTCTGGAAAGACATGCTTTCCAAAGCAGGATCCAAATTAATTCTGTAACGATTTTAAGTTTGATGCCGGTTTGACTGCAAGTAGATGATCAGCAACTTTACAGCGTTCAACATTTGAAACCTTCTTGCTCCAGAGAACAAGAAGTACTATTTCTTCTGGTAGATACACAAATGTCGCTTGAGCGCACAAACTGCACATGTCGAGATAGTGGCATTCACCTAGTCATACTGCAGGAATGAATGTAAGAGCTGCAAGTAATTCGACAATGTATCTGTAACTAAACTACAATCCAACCATCATGCATTACAAACAAGGGTCACAAAGTTCACTTTTTTACAAGTCTATCACTTTGTTCAACTGTGGCTGTGTTGTAATTATGCTGCATGGAAGTTCTGCAATCTGCTACTCAAGAAGACACATCTTTATATAATAGAGCAATTTTGACATTCACCTTGCCTTGTGGAGTGCTCCTGGCTGCTTGAATGTGGCTTTGTGTCCTTCTGCTTCCCTATGTAGGAACACAACACAAAGCTCTGCAAATTTCTTATAATCATCTCTACAAAATTCTTACAAAACTGTGTAAACAACATTACCTCAGGTGATTTTGAAACATCAGTTTGAAGAACTTCATAAAAGTGAGTAAGAATTACTTCACCATTATGGTGTCAACACCCTGACCAGAGCAGTGCTAGACCTAACTGTATCTGAATTGTAATGCAGGCCGCAGTTAGATGCCTATTGTTTGATGCAGCCGTGTCAGATGCCATGTTTATGATAGAGTCACTACACTGCCATGAACGCAGGAGTCCAATGGTCAGCTCAGCAATTCTGTTACAGCTAGTTTTTCTTATCCAGGAGCTTTAAAAATATAAAAAAGCTTATGGGCTATTAATAGGAAAAAAATCAAGACTTATAGATCAGAAGAACAATAAATTTTTGAACCCAAAGTCCTTAGGTATAATGACGACAAGGACTCCTGGGCTCAAGGACTTTGGGACTCCAGGACTCTGAGCTTAAAAACAATAAGTCATTAAATATCAACTTTTATCAATTTAATATCAAGTCATTAAATATCAATTTTTTTTTCTCTAACAGATCATTTATCAACCAACATGTTTAGAGCTTCTGGATACTAGAGACCAAAATGAAAAAATAAAGTTATTGTATCCCAGTCCAACTTATGCCTGAATTTGTCAGCAGTTAAAAATGATGTATGTAATTTTGACATGTCACCTCCAGCCTTGGATATTAGGGTTTCAGTATAGTCCCTTCAGTTTGAGTTATGCCAGTTACTGTAATATTTAAATATGCATAGGTCTTTTTTAAAGAGTTCTATTATAAGTTCATCAATTTTCCTTTGAAAACAGCAACTGCATTTGTTGGCACAAATAGCAAACAAGTAAATTGGTTCAATTTGCCATCGGCTTCGAATGCTATATAAGGTTTATCTTCTTTTAGAAGTTAATACTAAAAAAGAGTACTTGGAGAATTTTTTGTTCTAATCGTCAACTCTAAGTAAAGGATAAGCATTGAGGTAAGTGAATTTGTTTATAGTTTCAGAATAATTGACAGACATTCGTTTTTGTGTCTTTAATTTGTGATTATTATTTGTGCCTTCTAAGGTGTTTTGCTTAGTTCTATAATTTTGTCATTTAATAACTATTTTATTTCAGTATGAAAAGCTTATCGATGTGACTGAATCTTCAAGATTTTATTGCAATCGTATGGTAGTCTTTGGAGAGATTTGTAAATAATGATTTCTTTAGACAGCAAACTAGCAAAGGGGGTAATTTTTTCTCCAAATGTTATTGTTATATTGTTTCATAAAAGCTTGACCAATAATAACATCAGCACATAAGTCAGGTAAGATTTGCAAGGTGATGTCAGTATACTTTTGACAAATCTTACGGATTTTTTATCAGTTATTTAGCATTCTGTGGCCACAGTTGAATAATGAGAATACTGATACAAATAGTACCAACCTCTCAAAGTATACTTTGAAACTCAACAAATCTCTAGTTGCAGACAAGGAGACTTTACTTGATCCAGAATCGGACATTGCTCGACAACTTTTGAATAAATATTTCGAGCACTGTTTTATTATTACAATAACTTTTAATAATAATTTTATTTTTATTAAAAGTTATGATATATATATATATATCATAACTTTTAATAATAATAAAAAAACAATAATAATAAAAATAAGAGTAACAATATGAGATTTTATATCATATTTCAAGATCAATAAAAATATTTTTTATTATAAATCATGATCAATGAAAATATTTTTTTAATCATATTTCAAGATCAATAAAAATATTTTTTATTATAAATCATGATCAATGAAAATATTTTTTTAATCATATTTCAAGATCAATAAAAATATTTTTTATTATAAATCATGATCAATGAAAATATTTTTTTAATCATATTTCAAGATCAATAAAAATATTTTTTATTATAAATCATGATCAATGAAAATATTTTTTTAATCATATTTCAAGATCAATAAAAATATTTTTTATTATAAATCATGATCAATGAAAATATTTTTTTAATCATATTTCAAGATCAATAAAAATATTTTTTATTATAAATCATGATCAATGAAAATATTTTTTTAATCATATTTCAAGATCAATAAAAATATTTTTTATTATAAATCATGATCAATGAAAATATTTTTTTAATCATATTTCAAGATCAATAAAAATATTTTTTATTATAAATCATGATCAATGAAAATATTTTTTTAATCATATTTCAAGATCAATAAAAATATTTTTTATTATAAATCATGATCAATGAAAATATTTTTTTAATCATATTTCAAGATCAATAAAAATATTTTTTATTATAAATCATGATCAATGAAAATATTTTTTTAATCATATTTCAAGATCAATAAAAATATTTTTTATTATAAATCATGATCAATGAAAATATTTTTTTAATCATATTTCAAGATCAATAAAAATATTTTTTATTATAAATCATGATCAATGAAAATATTTTTTTAATCATATTTCAAGATCAATAAAAATATTTTTTATTATAAATCATGATCAATGAAAATATTTTTTTAATCATATTTCAAGATCAATAAAAATATTTTTTATTATAAATCATGATCAATGAAAATATTTTTTTAATCATATTTCAAGATCAATAAAAATATTTTTTATCATAAATCATGATCAATGAAAATATTTTTTTAATCATATTTCAAGATCAATAAAAATATTTTTTATCATAAATCATGATCAATGAAAATATTTTTTTAATCATATTTCAAGATCAATAAAAATATTTTTTATCATAAATCATGATCAATGAAAATATTTTTTTAATCATATTTCAAGATCAATAAAAATATTTTTTATTATAAATCATGATCAATGAAAATATTTTTTTAATCATATTTCAAGATCAATAAAAATACTTTTTATCATAAATCATGATCAATGAAAATATTTTTTTAATCATATTTCAAGATCAATAAAAATATTTTTTATCACCTTTCATGATCAATAAAAATAATTTTTAACATATTCTATGATCAATAAAAATATTTTTTTATTGAATAACAGCTTTTTAGTGATAAAAACAGAGTTAATTGTTTGTAAAAAGCAAAATATTTAACAACAAGACGCATTTCCAGGTATTGCAATTCGGAATCACTTAGTTGAAGCCCTGTTGATTATAGAGAGAATATCATTTAGAAACCAGAACTTTTTTTTGAGATTTTAATACAGCTTCCACATTATGTAGAATATCATCATGGTCTGAAAAGTATTTTTTTTTTATGATTGATGTTCCGTGTGCAAACATTTCTGTTGCTATTGCACATTATTTTTTTTTTGTGAGAGTTTTTGAAAAAGTCTTAGTACTCTCTGTAAGTTTTATACAAAATTAAACTTCTGCTAAATCATTTGTTTGAAAGACTTTAAACTCTCATTTTTCAATTACTGTTCTGTTTACGTATTATAGACTTTATTGCATATTACGACTATTTTAATTGCTTTAATAAAAACCTTTTTATTGGTTACCAGTTTTACTTAAAACTATTACCAGTTTAAAACTTAAAACTATTACCAGTATTAAAACTATTACCAGTTTCACTTTTATAAAATAAATTTATAATTGAAAAAAAAAATAAAATAGTTTTATTTTTTTAAATGAAACTTTTCTAACTTAAAAAAACAAATAATTACAATAAATAATTTATGTACTCATATTTTACCAATATTATATATGCAAAGAAAACCAGAAATAGTCATAAGCAGAGGCATCAAGAGGAGGGGCGAAATGGGCAGATATCCAAATTGTGCCAAATAAAAAAACAAAGTACCTAAAAAAAAAGGCTATTCACTGATAATATAGGAAATATTAGGAAAAACAGGGGCCAATTAGGGTTGCTGTTCTAAGCGGCATGAAAGCTCTTGGCACCCCAGAAATTAGATATCAGCCAATCAAAAAATTTTGTATTAGTTGTTGAACCAACCAATCGATGAATTTAATATTAGTTATTGAACCAACCAATCATAATTTTTATTAAAAAGCTTTTATAAAAACAAATGTAAAAAAAATTATTGCTAATTAAATTTATTTAAACTATAAAATCCAAAGTAATTTTAAACAAATTATAATTATTAAGTAATAAATATGATAAATAAGTCATTTTTTATTATCATACCAAGCAGATATTTGAATGAATGTAAATGGTTACGGAGTAAGCATTTATATACATTTATGTTACGGAGTATGTATTACACTTATGTTATGGAATAAGTATTACTTCGCAACATGCAAACTAACTTCATCCTTAAATTCAAAATACATTTACTAATAATGCTTTAGAGAACGCATATTTATAGCACTGTTTATAATTTTAACGATCAAGTATTATTTAAGTATATATAAATATTTTTTAAAGATAATTAGCATATTTTTATAATGTCATTATTAAATTTTAAACTATTTTTGATGAGTTGAATGTTATTATTAAATACCATTTTTTCTAAGTTAAACTTATTTGTTATAGTGGTAAGAACTGGTTATTGTCCATACAAAATAAGTGAGTGTTTGGATTTAAAATCGTGCTTGTCTGATGATGATTGCAACAGTTCATCAAAGTGTTGTGAAAGTTTGTGTGGATTGAAATGTGTTTCATACCTTAAAAAAAGTGGTAAAGTTTTTTAATTATTTTAATAGCATTTTTTAGAGTTTAAAACTGAAATTGTATATAAGGATGTTGGCCTGCCTGATGGCACTGTAGAGTTCCCAAATGGTTTAAAATTTAACCCCCTCCCCCCCTCCCATATAAAAAAAATCAACCAGGTAAAATCTTACATTATTTGAATAATTGAATGATTTACAACAGACATACTTTGTGTCAGTTTAAAGTAGAACTATTTGCTGCAACTTTTCAAAATTCAACACAATAAGTTTTAGTTACTGGTACAAAATAATGATACTTTATCATACAAGTTAACAATTTCACATTCAATCCCCGGGTTATAACCATGATAAATATATGACACAATTATGACTAAAAATCCTCCACGAACTTTTAGTTATCTTACTTAAATATCATTTTAGGTAAAAGTAATAAAAAGGACTGGTTTATCATACTTTATAATAATAATCATTATATCTTCAAATTTTCATTTTAAGCTCTAGGGCTTCCTGGTTAACATTATGATCATTTCCAAGGTTGTTTACTTTACACGTGAGGCATCACACTGCTTACTTCTCAGTTTGTTTTGGTTATTTCTGATAAAAGCAAGATGCTGCCTTTTGATTTTGACATATGCATCAATAGCATATTACAGAAATGCTTTTCTACCATATATTGATCTAAATTTTTGTCTTACAAGTCTATAATTGTAAAAAACTGAGATAATGTAACATGATTTCATTGTTTAGTGCATGTTCAGGGTTGTTCTCTAATTGATTATGCTTACCAGCATCACCTTTTCAAAAAAAAGTGGATAAACCATAGAATCTAAGTTGGGTGACATACTTGATTTTTAGAGGATAAAGCCTTAGGTAAATAACAACTTACCTGGAAGCAGGAGGAGCACCATCCTTTTCAACAAATACAACTGCAACTTCATTATGTGAAGACAGATTATAATGATATCTATATTGCCTTACAAGTAAAGACATTTTAACAACTGAGACTGAGCAACTTTCTAAGGCTACTTGACGAACTTCATAATCTTTTACTTCAGCCATGTTTTAAAATGCAATAACAAATGAGTTCTTGTCACTAACTATAAATTGCAAAGGAAGCTATTGCTAAATCATGTGAGCAAAGATTGTTGCCACATTGTTGCATTCTAAAATTTACTGCTGCAAGTGGGTCATAGATATACAGTTAACAATATGTTGGGAGAAAATTTTGATCTGGCCCAATAATCTTCAGATTCTTGATCACATATTCTAAAACATTGTGGCCCTACATTGTGATTCATAGGTTGAACCACATACTGTAAAGAAGCAAGAGAAATCCAGGCATTATAAATTGTAATATATTTAAAAGAATTCATACTGGAATTACGATCTATATAACTCCTAGTAAATAAATCTTGTAACACTTGCAAAAATGATAAAAGTGGAGGGAAACTACCTTGCCATTGTGGCAACTTAGAAAATGTTTTTCAACATGAAATTTTTTATTCTCATTAATCCTTCTAATTTTAAGCAAAACAAAAAAAGAATTTATAAGTAGTTAAATGAATTGAACTAACTAGAAAGTTCTTCAGCTCCTTCCAATTGTTATTAAAAATAAAATAAAACTTGCTTAAAACATTCTTAAAAAGACTAAAGACAAAACTGAATCAGAAGAAACACTGTACTAAATTAGGTTTACCATTCATTCTAGTACTAACTTCTTCTAAAAGAAATTTCTAAACAGACTAAAGACTGCGTGAAATTTAAAAAACTTGTTAAGAAAAGCCTAGTAACTACTTAAAAATCTAGAAAATTGTGGAAATTGTTTAAAAAGTTGTGGAAATCTAGAAAGTTGTTGGAATTGTTTAAAAAGTTGTCATAAAAATAGAATAATTTTGAACTTTTTTTTTTTCACATTTATAATATTAAAAAAAAAAAAAATAATATATACATGTTTACTGTAATCATTTAAACTTTTTATTTAAAAGCAACTTAAGCAATAGATCATGTAAAAGTATGATATATATATTATATATATATATATATATATATATATATATATATATATATATATATATATATATATATATATATATATATATATATATATATATATATAATTTAAATTAGATCAAATTTTTGTGAAGCTCTATGTTTTATACCATAATTGTTGTAAAAATACAAATTTAGCTTTGCAACAGCATCTGATGTCACATGATCCACAGTTTGCTAATCATTGATATCAAAGTGTAAAAACAAAAATTTTAATATACCTTTTTTTTTTTTTTTTTTTTTTTTTTTTTTTTTTTTTTTTTTTTTTTTAACATCTTCACTTCCAACAAGGCTGCAAGCAACCACTATAAGAGTTGGAAGTTACTGGAAGAGAAAAGACTAAATCTGTAGAGCAAGATAACGATTGACTGATGACTTAAAAGATTGCAAATTATATGAATCAGGAAAGCAAGATGAAGAAAGCGAATTCCAAAGAACTGATGTTCGAGGAAAAAAACTAGAAGAATAAGAGTTTTTGAAGCACTTAGGAACAGTCACAGAAAAAGGATGAGACTTAATTGAATGGCGAGTAACACGAGAATGAATTTTAGTAGATGGCACAAGGGACGCTAGCTCTTTAGAGCAGTGCCCATTATAGTATTTGTAGAAAAGAGAAAGAGAAGCAACATTACGACGATGTGACAAAGGTTGAAGATTGGCTGCCAGAGCAGGACCAACTATGTTTACAATTCGTTTTTGCACCTTGTCTAAAAGAGAAAGAGCATCATTAGAAGATCCGCCCCAGATGTGGCAACAGTATTCCATACAGGGACGGATTTGAGATTTATAGAGATAGAGAATAGAATCTGGAGTATGAAAGTGTCGAGCTCGATAAAGAGATGCAACCTTAGCAGATGCTAATTTTGCAATGGATTTGATATACGGTTTAAAAGAAAGATCAGAAGTAAGAGTTAATCCTAGAAGATGAATGGTAGATGACTCATCTAGTACATTACCATTCATAAATATAGGAAGATCTAAATTATTACGATAACGATTGGCCGAATAAAATTGAGTTTTATCTGAATTAAAGTTCACCAGCCACTGTGAGCCCCATGCTGTAGCAGAAGTGAGATCCTTTTCAAGCTCAGATACCCCCTCCAAGCAATCAGAGAGTGTAGGCTTCTTATCATGACAAGAGTAAATGGTAGTGTCGTCAGCAAATAATGCCACCTTAGATGTGAGAATATCTGGAAGATCGTTAATGTAAATTAAAATGAGTATAGCGCCAAGGATTGAACCTTGAGGAACCCCTGAAGTTACAGGATGTGAAGAAGAGTGTTGTCCATCGAGGACAACTTTTATACTACGATTGGAAAGAAAGGACTCAATAATCTTAAAGACGTTACCAGCTACACCATAAGAAGAAAGCTTATGGAGAAGACCAGCATGCCAAACTTTATCAAAAGCTTTAGAAATGTCAAGTGCGATAGCCTTAACCTCTCCACCTCTATCTAATGCACGGTAAAACCTATCGGTTATTACTGTTAGCACATCAGCTGTAGAACGAGAAGACCGAAATCCATATTGATGATCAGAAAGTAAGTTATTTGATTCAAGATGAGAGATTAAGTGTTTGTTGATTAAAGATTCAAAAACCTTGCTTATGACAGGAAGAAGACTAATGGGACGGTAGTTAGATGAATCAGATCGCTCTCCGGAATTTTTGAAAATAGGGATAACAGATGCTGCTTTCCAGCATGATGGAAAACAAGACTCTGATAAGCACTTGTTAAATAGTTTAGAAAGTATGGATGAAAGCTCCGGAGAACACCTCTGCAAGACTACAACAGGAATGTTGTCAGGACCACAAGCTGTTGAAGAGTCTAAGCAGGAAATTACTTTAGATACAGAAGCTGAAGTGATGCGAATGTCAAGCAAGTGATCAACCTGTTTGACGGCTATGTCAGGTAAAACGCAACTAGTGGAATCAAGAGATGATATTGATGAAAAGTTCTTAGCAAACAATTCAGCTTTGTCTTTAGGTGAGATGACAAAGTCTGAACCATACAAGAGAGAAGGAATAACAGATTTGCCCTTATTATTGATACTGTTAAAGATTCTCCAGAAGTCTCGAGAGCCTAATTTTTGTGATGAGATACGAGATTTAATGACCTGGGAATAGCGAGCTTTGGCGTCAGACAAAACCTTTTTACAATGGTTTCTGGCGATAGTGAACAGATGTCTGTTTTCTGGAGAATTGTTTTGCTGATAGATATGGAAGTAACGGTTTCGATTAGAAATTGCTGCAGCGCAATGTGAGGAAAACCAAGGAGAAGAGTGAGGCTTGACCTGGAATCGTCGAGAGGGAATAAAAGATTCCATGCCAGCCTGAATCCACGAAGTTATGTAAGAAGCACATTTGTCAGCAGGAAGACGAAAGATTTCTACCCAAGGGCCATCACGAAGAAAATCATGGAAAGAGTCCCAGTCAGCTTTAAGGTAGTTGTATGTGGTACGATGATAGGGGGATTCTGATGAAGTAGAAGAATTTGATAATAGTTTTAGAGAGATCAAACCGTGATCAGAAGTACCTAAGGGTGAATGTGGAGAAATTGAGCACTGACTAGGATCCAAAACAAGACATAAGTCGAGTAGAGAAGGTAAATGATTAGGGTTGTCTGGAAAACGAGTTGGAAAGTTGACTATTTGAGTTAGAGATTGAGAAAGGCAAAAGTTGAGGGCCTTAACGCCAGCAGAGTCACTGACACTAGAGCCAAGCCAATCGGTGTGATGGGCATTAAAGTCACCAACAACGACGATATTGGCCGATGGATAAAGAGAGAGGGCTTGGTCAATTTGATCAGAAATAGCTTCAAGAATAGTGCAATCTTGGGATGAAGGAGAGCGATATAGAACAAAGAGAAAGGCGATAGAGTGAAGTTGTGCTAAACGAAAGCACATAAATGAATAGTCTGTAGATTCAAACCTAGTTTCACGACAAATGGGTGAGTTCTTACGAATGTAGATGCCCAGGCCAAGCATGTGATTATTGGAGTCTTTACGAATTAAAGGAAGATAACCATCAACACTAAGATCACAAGATGGGACAGCCGAACTCAAATTAGTCTCACAAAGAGCAAGTAGGTCTGGTGAACTTTGCAAGAGATAAGACTCAACAGAAGAAAAGTTACTTCGAAGACCACGAATATTAGTAAATGATAGGTTTAGAGAACTTTGTGATGACGATGGTTTTTTGTGTTTTTTAGTTTTAGGTACTTTAGTCATTTTAAATTTATAAAGAACTTGACTCAAGTATAGATAGTACTCAGTACACTATTTAACAACTAAGCAATAGCCTCATTACTATTAATAAACGTGCATGCAGAAACCAATTTACTTTTTTTATTTTGTAGTAATTCATAATAAAAAGTGAAAGCTAAATATTTTTCATAAATAGAAAGGTTAAACATTTTTGTAGATGGGTTGTAACATTGGCATCTTATGTTCCACTTGATTAAAGGCATGTTACTTGGATCTATATGTTTCCAGATTTTTATAGTAAGTTTGGTTTTTGTATTGTTTTTGTACCTGGCATTTAAGAATTTCAACTGGTTTGTATTAGATGAATTTCTATTGATTTGACGCACAGCTTCCACTAGTTTTTATTGTATTTCTGTTAAAAATCTTGTGGAGCTTGTAATGTAATATTACATAAAATCAATATAGTAAAAAGCGAGAACACATGTATAGACTATAAAATGTTATTTTAAAAACATCAATGTTGTTTTTGGGGTACCTATCTTGTGGTTTTTGTGGTGCATTGGGTATTTTCTCCAAGATTAAGTTAGCAGTAACTGCTTTTATTTAAAGCAGATCAAATAATATTAGAATACGCTAAATTTTAGCTTCATAGGTTCACTAGCTCCAGAGACTTATAATGTAATATTACAGAGAAACAATATAATAAAAAGTGAGAACACATGAATAGACTATAAAATGTAATAGAAATTTTTTTAAATAAGTTTAAGGAAAGATTTCCTATTTTGGTTACAACATTTTTATTGAAGGGAAGATTTTTTGTTTATTAGTATTAGGAGGGTTTAGATTTGGATGATAAAGGTTGTTGTAAAATCCACACTTTTCTCATGCATTTTTAAAAATAAAAGCTTTTTGTTTTGAAAATTTTTTTGCTTGAAGAATTGGTAGTTAGTATATGTATAAATGAGGTGGGTGGGTGGTTGGTGATTATTTTAAAATGCTTTGTGGATGGTTGCTAATAATTTTAAAATGCTTGTTAGGTGATTGAAACTAGCATGGATATAATTTAGCATACTATCAGGTTTATAATAAAGTTGGAAACTGCAGTTATAAGGGTTTAATGTAACATCAAGGTTTTTATCAATGTTTTATGTATTGTATATTATATATTAGATTTTATATATTAGATTTTATATATTAGATTTTATATATTAGATTGAATAGAAATGCTGACGCTGTTTTGTTTAAATATCTAAGTAAAATGTTTTTGAACCTATATATTATCTTTTGTGTTTATTGCACTGATTTAATTGCATAATATTTCTTAGATTGTTAGTATTCAATAAAAATTTGTTGATAATTAGATAAAATTATGTTTACTTATTCTACCAATTTTGTTCTTAGCTAGGTTTATAAGATGAAACTTATAGTAATTTAAAAAGTTTGGTTAATGGTTTTTTAGTAAAACAAGCAGAAGATCTGTTTATATTAATTTTGTTAAAAACAGATTCTTCAAAATAGATTTTCTGTATTAACATGTTCTTTTATTAACTAATTGGCTTTTTTATAATTAGATGTGATAGCATTATAAAACTTAAAAGCAAAAGAAAATTTGATTTGGTGGAGAATATGCTTAGTGTCATTTGGTGGAGAATATGCTCAGAGTCATATCCCAGTGGGTATTTGTTTTTAAAAGTTAAGTTTTAAATGTATTTTAAATGTCTTTTAAACGTTTTCTAAACATTCTTCCATAAAAAATGTTTAAAAGACATTTAGAATGCAACTTTTTAAAACAAATGTCCATAGGGATGTGTCTAAGTAGCAATATCATGAACAGCTTATGACCCTTTGTTTTTTAATTGTTATTTTAAATTTTTTATCTGCAAAAGTAAAAGAATATCTAGACTTCCATAAGAAATTTTAAACACCTAGCCTAGTGAAGCCATAGGAAATTTTAAACACCTAGCCTAGTGAAGCCATAGGAAATTTTAAACACCTAGCCTAGTGAAGCCATAGGAAATTTTAAACACCTAGCCTAGTGAAGCCATAGGAAATTTTAAACACCTAGCCTAGTGAAGCCATAGGAAATTTTAAATTTGTTTTGAAATCATTGAACTATCATAAAATGCTTTTAACTCAATTTCCTAAACTGCAAAATTGATTAAAATCATTACAACTGATTAAAATTTAGTTTTGACCAAAATGAGCCGTCTGTTTTAATAGAAACACCTAGCCTTTTAGTGAAGCCAACTTACCAAGTTTCAGGATCAATATTCTCAGTAACCTCCTTTAATTTCCTGAAAATTGTTGATTGTTTTTCTTTATATGTACATGTTTAACAAATTTATCACGCATTAGTTATAGATGTTATATAAGTTCTACCACAGTACAATTCTTTGAAATTTTTTTATGTTTGCATATACTTTAGTTTCATATTTTCCTCACTTATCCCAGGTTACTTTGAAGTCAAATACAACAGTTTCTAAGTATGTGGAGCTGTTTTATACCTTTGCATGCACAGATTTTGCATGTAAAATCCAATTTTTAATTAACTTTTTTAATAACTTGAAAGCTTCTTTCATCATATAATAAAAATGATGTATTGGCAGAGTACTGTTAATTACTGTAAATTTCAGCTTTTAAAATGTTGGAGGTAGATCCGAATTTTCTTACAAGCAGAATTGTTTTAAAGAATTGAAAAAACTTCAGCTTGCTTTTCTTTTGCATTTGATTGTGCGTCCAAAATTTTTTTCATTTGGTAGTGCATCTGCAACTTTTTTTATTTGGTAGTGCGTTTAAAACTTTTTTCAATGGTTTTTCCTCTTTGTTAGATGTTTTTAAAAGATGAACTCAGTCTTTAAAATTGTTTTATAAGTTTTTATTTTACATTGCAATTTTTTAAAACTCTTAGTTTTTTTTTGGCAAAACTTTTTTATTAGAATTCCCTTTTGATTTTTTGTCGATATCTCTTTGAATTCTCTTTGGATATTTTTTTCATTTATCAGGACTCCAAGAAACATATTTCCTTCTAATTTGGATTCCATTTCTAAAAAATGCACTTTTTTATAAGGAAAAAGCCTTATATTAAAAAAATATTTTCTCGTAGCACTTCACAGTGTTAAAATGCAAAACTTAATCAACCTAAAACCATAACAAAAATCTGAACTTTGGAATTAAAATCTTCCTTGAATAGGAAATCCTTGAATTCTTACTAGATGACCTCCTGTCGATGGGTTCAGTGATGTAACAGTTTTTTTTTTTAATATATATTTTGATTCACACCCAATTGGGCTGCAAGCAACAGAAAACTTAAAAAGTTGAAGGTTGTATGAGTTAGGAAAACATGAAGATGGGAGAGAGTTCAAATGAGTCCAACTACGTTGACAATACGTTTTTGAACCTTGTTCTGAAGAGAAAGAGCATCATTACAAAAACCATCCTAAATATGACAACAGTGTTACATACAGGGGCATATAAGAGATTTATTGAGGTAGAGAATAAAATTAGGAAACCTTAGCAGATGCTAATTTACCATTCAATTATATAAATGGTTTCTATGAAAGGTCAGTACTAAATGATAGTCCTAGAAGACATAAAGAAGAGGATTCAGTAAGGGGGTTACCTTTCATTAATATAGGAATGTCGACAGTACTGTAATTGTTGTTTGCAATAAATAACTAAATTTTGTTGGTTAAAATTTACAAGCCACTGTGAGCCCCAATCTGTTACAGAAGTTAGATCAGATTCAAGATTGGCTGCTTGTTCTAAGCGAATGAAAAGAGAAGACTATTTTTCAAGACAGGAGTATTTAGTCGATTCATCAGCAAAAAGATATCTTTTAGATGTAAGGTTCTAGGGAAGATTATTCATGTAGATAAGGCACCAAACAGGACCAAGGATAGAACCTTGAGGTACCCCAGAAGTTACTGTAAATAAAGAAGAGTGATGGCCTTCAAGGATGACTTTAATAACGTGGTTAGAAAGAAATGATTTATTCACAAAACCTTTCACAGATGCAACACATGAAACAAGTTTATGGAGAAGACCAGCATGCCAAACTTTGTCAAAAGCCTTAGATATATCAAGAGCCCTGCACTCTCCCCCTCCATATAATGCATGATAATATTTTTCGGTCACAGCAGTTAATAAGTCAGCCGTAGAGCGAGAGGATTGAAAACCGTATTGATTGTCTGATAGTGTTTCTGAAGTTATTTGACTTAAGATGGGATGTAAAAAACTTGTTGATCAAATGCTCAAAGATCTTGCTAATAACCGATAGAAGACTGATCCGACAATAATTGGAGAGGTCAGTATATTCACCAGAGTTTTTGCAGAGTAGAACATCAGATGCCATTTTTCAGCAGGCAGGAAAACAAGACTCAGTCAAGAACTTATTAAATTGTTTAGGGAGAATTAAAGAGAGTTCTGGAGAACAATTTTGTAAGACTATGACAGGAATGTTCTCTGGACCACAAGCCATGCAAGAGTTTAATCAAGATATGACTTTAGCAAAAGAAGTTGGAGTTATTTGAATATCTAACAGTGGGTTAACCTGTTTAATTGGAATGAAAGGAAGAAAGTGACCATAAGATTTGAGAGTCAAATTGGAAGAAAAGTTCTTTAGAAATAGTTCTGACTTATTCTTGGGAGAGATAATTAGAACAGTCCCATGAATAAGAGATGGAATGTTAGATCTAACTTTGTTAACACAACGCTGTCAAAAAATTTCCAAAAGTCTCTAGAGCCTAACTTCTGAGATAAGATACAAGATTTAGTGAACTGAGAATAATGGAGCCAAACCATGATCATTAAAGTAACCAATAACAACAATATTGGCAGAGAGAGAGAGAGAGGGTGGTCAATTTGATCAGAAATTAAATCTAAAAGAGTGCAGTCTTGGGATGTTGGAGAACAATAAAGAACAAAGAGAAAGGTAATAGAGTGAAGAGGTGCTAAGCGAAAGCACATTAAAGAATGATCAAAGGATTTGAACCTGATTTAACAACAAATAGGTAAATTGATGCATATGTATACCTCTAAGCCAAGTGACTATTGGAAACCCATCAACACTAAGATCAGAAAAAGGAATAGCAGGATTTCAATTAGTCTCACTAAGAGCAGGCAAGTCTGGTGAATTTTTCAAGAGGTTAGATTCAACTGATGGAAGGTGCAGACCTCGAATATTTGTAAAAGATATACTAAAACAGTTAGGTAGTGGGAATGATTTTTTATGTTAAATATTTTGTTTTATTTTAAAGAAAACTTGACTTATTCATTGATAGAACATGGCCTCCTAAGCAATGAGCTATGCATTTTTCTCAGTCCTTTTAATTAACCCTAAGTTGTAACTTAGGGCTCCTTTTTGGATTCAATAATGCGCACCAAAAGTATTAAAAGGGACACCATATATATGCTATATTTTAAACTATAGTTTAAATATAATGCTTTTTAATTATTATTATTATTTTTTTTTTTTTGCAGAGCAATAGCTATTTCACTTTTTATTATGAAATTAAAAAACCTTGCCCTATATATCCTATATTTAATTTGTCCTACATATAGTTTCATATTGATAATTAAATTTAAAACTATAATTAATCTAATAAGTTCAGTGCTGCAAACTAATTTTTGCAGATGTGTATGTGACATATAAAATCCAATAGTTTTTACTCAAGTCATATATTTAATCTTAGAAACCTTTTGAAACAAAAGTGTAGATATATTTTGTTTAAAAGGTTGCAAAAACTTGCTGGTAAGTTTTACTTTTTCAAATAATAAAAAGAGGAAACAACTGCTGACATTCAGCAAATTTAGCTACTCTGTTCAAATATTTTAAACTCAAAATGTATTTTAACAGAAATTTTAAAGTTTTTTAAACTATAAATATAGAAAAAAGTGAAATTTATCTCTTCCATTAAGGCAATAGCTATATATAAGCACACACATATGCATGCAAAAAATAAGGCAAACAACAGTCAACAGTTAACCAAAGTAATAAAACATCTAACTTATAAACACCTGAAATATTACTAACAAGGTATTTATAAACTAGCTAACAAAATACAGCTAACAAACATTCAAACACTAATTAACTTGCTTCATTTATTAAAGTGTTAATTAACTTCATTTTCACACTCATTTTTAAACTCAAATTTTTTTTTGTGACTTGCAGTCCTGTTGACAATTATAATTAAATAAAAATTTAATTTAAAAGATCTTAAAACTTTTTTTTCAAGAGCTTTTTTTTCTCTGGCAAGGAGATTTATCTTAATAAGGGTTAAAGATAGTGTTTTTTTTTTTAATTTTTTCAAATATATTTATCTTAATATTTATATTATATCCTTATAGTATCATAATACACACACTATTAGCTTTTTAGCTCTTAAGTATTAGTTATGTATTATATATATATGTAGTTATGTGTTATATATGTATGTAGTTATGTGTTATATATGTATGTAGTTATGTGTTATATATGTATGTAGGTATGTGTTATATATGTATGTTGTTATGTATTACTCAAAAACAAACTTGTTTTGACTACACACTTTACTTTTTTTTCTAGATCATCCTTGTACAATAAATAATGGCAACTGCTCTCATCTTTGCTTATCTTCCAAATACTGGCATAAATGTGATTGTCCTGATGGAATGAGT
Organism: Hydra vulgaris; assembly: GCF_022113875.1. NCBI lineage: Eukaryota > Metazoa > Cnidaria > Hydrozoa > Anthoathecata > Hydridae > Hydra > Hydra vulgaris. The sequence goes on from NC_061158.1 coordinate 60,486,329, forward strand.
TTAATGAGTGATGAAAAAAATTGCGAAAACAGCTCAACAATAAGTAATAATTTAATATAAATATTTATAACCTAATATATTGAGTTTAATAGTTTTTATTAGTCAAAATTGTATTCTAAAAATTTTGCTGTTTTGAAATTAAGAAACAACAACAACAACAAAACAAAAAAACAATTGACATTTAAGACTGTTTTGTATTACAATAATAAAACAAAACTCATAGTTGTAAAAGAGTGCTTAAAAAGATATTTCAAATAGAGATATACATATATATATATTAACAAAGAAAAAACAACTTTTTCTATAGTACTTTAAGTTTCATACCTATACGGCAATCGTCAGCCATTGAACACAAAATCAAAAACAAAAAAACCCACTAAAAATTACAAAATACTGTGTTGTGGGATTTTTATGTCGCTAAAAGACAACTCAGTAACATTTTTATATTTATGTTATACATATAAAAATGTTACTGAGTTGTCTTTTAGCGAAAAAAGTTTCTGACTACAAAGAAAAAGTATAAGTCAAATTATACTTTTTCTTTGTAGTCAGGTTTATTTGACAAAATTAAAACTTGATTTAAATAATGCATCTTTATAAGGAGGAATGGATTGTTTAAAAATATTTTTCTTAGAAGAATTGGTTGAGAATCTTAGTTTGATAGTTTGAGAAAGACTTTTATGCTAAGAGGATACTTTAGCATACTAAAGACTTAGTATGCTAAGAGGGTGGTTAGAGTCAGATGATTTCTGTATGATGATTGCCGTATAGGCATGAAACTTAAAGTACCATAGTAAAAATTGTTTTTTCTTCTTTAATATATATATATATATATATATATATATATATATATATATATATATATATATATATATATATATATATATATATATATATATATATATATATATATATATATATATATATATATATATATATATATATATATATATATATATATATGTATATATATATATATATGTATATATGTATATATATATATATATATATATGTATATATATATATATATTTATATGTATATATATATGTATATATGTATATATATATATGTATATGTATATATGAATATATATATATATATATATGTATATATGTATATATATGTATGTATATATATATATATATATATATATATATATATATATATATATATATATATATATATATATATATATATATATATATGTATATATATATATATATATATGTAGTTATTGCAGATTTTATGCGGAATGCATTTATAAAATTAACCACAAAAATTTTCTTTATTAGACGTATTGCAAACAAATGCGTTTATGACAATTATATGCGTTTCTAAAACAATTAAAACTAAATTTTCTAGATTGTTTAAAAAATTGGTATATATACAGGCAAAATTTTCATAGTTCCATTAGTTTGTTTTGAACATTTTTTATTAAAATTTGTTATTTAATTATTACAATGCCATGCGGAAAAGTGTTAAATGAGTAAGAAAAAGCTAAAATTGTTGCTTAAAAAGATATGGGTTTGTCCAATGGACATATTGCAAAGAAAATTAAAAGGTCTCCTCATGCAGTGAACAATTTTATAAACTTAGGTAAAAATATCAGCAAAAAGTCACTTTAAGGGCTGAAATAAAAAAACAACAAAAAGGCAACATTCTTCCATTTTGTGTTTTGCGGCATCTGGAGTACGAACAGCAAGACAAATAAGGACTGAACTTGAATTACCTGTGACTACAAGATGTGTCCAAAAAATTTTGTCAAAATCAGGATTCAAAATCAGGATGATTTCAATAGAAAAAAAATGATCACAAAACCACCATTGACAAAAAACATTAAAGTGCAAGATTTAAGTATGCAAAGGACCACATGACATAGGTTGCAGAATGGGAAAATGTTATTTTTTCCGATGGAAAAAAGTTTAACTTAGATGATTTGAAAAAAAAAAATATCCACACCATAACTGTCCCTCCTCTGAAGTTACGATCTCATTTGACTCTGAAGTTACGGATCGCATTTAGTTTCCAAGGCAAAATTTCAATATGTTTTATTACCACAAAAATGAATGTAAGAAAATACGTAGATCTTTTAGAAAATGTTTTTATAGAGTTTAGTGAAGGTTTACCTACTGAGAACTGGATTTTCCAACAAGATGTGGCAATTCACACGACATGAAGTGTAAAAAAGTGGTTCCAGGGAAAAAATATAAATGTTTTGGATTGGCCATGACACCTGTTCATGTTTGACATTATAATACAATACAAGAACTTCAAACATCTATCCAACAAGCATGGAATGGTATTTTAAAAGGTTTGTAAAGAAAATCTTATAAAAAGTATGAAAACTGAATCTTTATTTTTTACTTTTACTTTTACTTTAAAAATTAATTAGTGTAAAAGGTGGTAGAACACATTATTAAAACTAAACTAATTAAAAAATTATTATCTTGAACGGAAATTATAAAGGATTACCTTTGATGAAACTATAGAAATTTCGCATGTTTTTTCAAAATATTTCTAACTTTTAAGTTTTATGAAATAAATTAATAATTATTTTCTGTTAAAATATTATTTGCTTATTTATTTATTCCTAATAATTCCTGTGATGAACAAAAAAAAATGATAATACTTCATGAATTTCTTTATATGTTCAAATTGTAAGTGGAACTATGGAAATTTTACTGAGTGTATATATATATGTATATATATATATATATATATATATATATATATATATATATATGTATGTATGTATGTATGTATGTATGTATGTATGTATGTATGTATGTATGTATGTATGTATGTATGTATGTATGTATGTATGTATGTATGTATGTATGTATGTATATATTTATTATATATATATATATATATATATATATATATATATATATATATATATATATATATATATATATATATATATGCAGGGTGTTAGCCAGGAATTTTTTTTTTATGTATATATATATACATATATATATGTATGTATATATATATGTATGTATATATATGTATATATATATGTATGTATATATATATATATATGTAGGTATATGTATGTATGTATATATATGTATATATATATGTATGTATATGTATGTATATATATGTATGTATATATACATATGTATATATATGTATGTATATATATATATATGTATATATATATATATACATATGTATATATATACATATATATATACATATATATATATGTATATATGTATACATATATATACATACATATACATACATACATATATATATATACATACATATACATGCAGACATATACATACATAAATATATATGTTTTCCTTACATCAAGAAAAGTAGTAAAAAAAACTATTTTACTGAAGATTTTAATAAATGCTTTTGTTGCATTTACCACGTTATCAGTAAATAATTATTGAAATAACTGTTTAAAAACTGTTTTAAACAGTTATTAACTATATTTTAATAAATTTAATTTAAAATAATAATTAAAAATGTCTAAACAATTTTTAATCAATATTTACATTACATAATATATTTATATATATATATATATATATTTATATATATCGCGTAATATTTGTAAAATTAACAAAATAGTTTTATGCCTTGTATTTGAATTAAAAACATAAGCATTTAATAAACAAATTCGATAAGCATTTAATAAACGCATTTAATAAACTATTCAAATAAAAACATAAGCATTAAATAAACTTATTTTCTATTATTTTAGATTTAAAATTTTGATTTAAATATTAGTATTTTTTGATTTAAATATTAGTATTTTAACATATTGAACTAAAGATGATTAGTGTTAATCGAATCATGTATTGTTTTTTATTAATAAAATGGTTTTATGAATTAAAAAATTTGTCTTGTTTATGAAAATATTTACATTTTTGGTGCTTAAAAAAATTTTTGGATTTATATATATATATACATACATTTATAGGGAGATATGTATTTATATGTATATATATACATCCTGTTATGCGTGGTATTTCCAAATGCTCATATATTTGAAATTCTCTAAATCTATTATTTATTAATATTCGTAGTCTTTGAAGTAACTTTTCTTCTGTTGAGTCCTATATCTTGCAAAGTTCACCAGACATACTTGCTCTTTGTGAGGGTAATTTGAGTTCAGCTGTCTCGTCTTGTGACCTTAGTGTTGTTGGTTATCTTTGTTTAATTTGTAAAGAATCAAATAGGAATATGCTTGGGCTGGGCATTTACATTTTAAAGAGTTAACCTATTGATTGGCAAACTAGATTTGAATCCATAGGCTATTCTTGTATGTGCTTTCATTTAGCACCACTTCACTATTTAACTTTATATCACTCTCCTTTATCTCAAACTGCACTCTTTTCAATATTTCTGATTAAATTGACCAAACCTTTCTCTTTATCCTTCAGCCAATACCGTTGTTGTTGGTGACTTTAATGCTCATCACTCTAAATGACTTGTTTCTAGTGCCAATGATTCAACTAGCTTTCCAGACATTCCGAATCATTTACCTTCTCTACTCGACTTATGTCTTGTTTCTGATCCTAATCAGTGCTCAGTTTCTCCACATTCACTCTTAGGTGCTTCTTATCACAGTTTGACTTATGTAACTTCTTGGATTCAGGCTAGCATATAATATTTTATTCCCTCTTGACAATTCCAAGTCAAGCCTCACTCTTCTCCATGGTTTTTCACTCATTGTGCTACTATAATTTCAAATCGCAACCATTACTTCCTCATCTATTGCCAAATCAGTTCTCCAGAAAAAAACGTCTGTTTTCTATTGCTATCACTATTGTAAAAAGATGTTGTCTAATGCCAAAGTAAGTTATTCTCAGGTCAAAAAATTTTGTATTTCATCTCAAAAGTTAGGCTCCAAAAATTTCTGGAGAAACTTTAACAGTGTCTAAAAAAAAAGATAAATCTGTTATTATTTGCCAAGAACTTTTCATCAATTTCATCTCTTGATTCCACTATTTACATCCTACTTGATATAGCTGAAAAACAAGTTGATCCGTTGCTTGACATAAGAATCACTCCAGCCTTTGTATTTAGAGTGATTTCCTGCTAGACTCTTCTACAGCTTGTGGTTTGGTTTTACTTTTGCTTCTTGATCGACATCATTGTCAAAGAAAGACAAAACAGGCAGTTCATCTGTAGATTCCATAAATACTGGCAAAACTTCTGTAAAGCTGCTTTGGAAATACTTTTGTATGTTGTTTTGTAAATTTTCAAGAACTTCAAAAAGTTTCAGTCCTGATAAGGTACTTTTACTGCAAAAAAGCATTGGAAAGCATTCAGAATTTGACATAGGATGTTATGATAGACAGACATCCAACAGAACTGCCTTATCCTTGTTTAAAATTCTGAGTTGGGAGCTTAGTAATGATATTTTCAACAAATAAATGACTCTCGCTATTCACCAAATTTGGTGCATAGCCCCTGGAGCCCAAATCTTAAATTTCTTCTCTGTATCTCCACCAAGAAATATTATTGAAAGCTCAATTAATTGATGATACTCATCTCTAGTTATTTTTTTTAGTCAATTCAAATTTGTAGAATTCTAGCAGTTTATCAATTTCTGAAACATTTAAACAAGATAGCTTTTCTGTACAGTTTTATATTTTTTCAGCATTGATATTTTTCCAGTTTTCTTGGATTTTTTAAACAAAAAATGTCTGGGCTTGTAGTTACTTTGGCTGATTTTTGCTTCAAACACATTTTTTAATAATAGTTTGTAGACATGATAATGGCAAGCAAAAATAAGCATATCTTTATTCAGTTTTTATTCAAGAAACGCACATGCACCATTAATACAGCCTATATTTGAAACAGTAGTATCACAACAGAGAATCTGCACTTTTTCCTCAATACTCCAGTTGATAATGGCATTCCAAACAGTCTGTGCCTGTTCCCTTCCTGTTGAACTGTCTACTTGTATAGCTTTAGCCCGCTCTCTTTGCATTTTAATATAAATTCTATGGATTGAGGACTTGCTTATAGAAAATTCATCTGTGCTCTAGTGCGTTAATAGTAGCTTCAATTATAAATATCTCCCACACTTAACTGACACTTAACGTGGCAACCAACTTCAGAGTTATAAAATTTTTCCCCATACAAGTTTTATTGGGTTGAAATAAAATACTACTTAGGCTGGGTCTATTTTCTTAAAAAATCTATTATTTCAGAATCAGAAGATAAGTTTTCTTGTGGTGGTTCATAAGATGATGTTGATGGAGCTAACGAATCATAATATTTAGCACATCGCTTTTTCTTCTTAATGTTTCTAAAGCTTTTCTTCTTTTACTGCAAGTTTTTTGTTCACTCCTGTTTGTCCACACCTGTTAAATGACCAGGTCAACCTGGTTTTCTTTAGTGCTCCAAGAAAATCTTATCTTCATTTATTTTAATTGAAATGAATTAAAGTCCTTGTTGAGGTTATTCAAACGCTTCTTTTTTTTTTACGCATTTTTTTGTTAATCTCTCCAAACTTGGTATAATAAAACTAGCTTCTTAACACAGGTAATGTTTTAATGTGCCTTTTCACAGTAAATAATACATGCATAAATAGTAAGATTTACACTTTCATTGATTCATTTCATTAAATTCACTTTGATATAATGGCATATCATATAACAACAAATAAATTATATGATATGCTGTTATAGTTTTGAAAATAAATTAAAAACTATAAATTAAAATTGTAATGAAATTTTTTTGTTTAAATCTTTTATTTGTTTAAATATTTTATCATTACCTTTAAATTAGTCATGATTTTTTTTCAGCTCCAGGACCTTGGAATATTTGTTCTATGCCAAGTGATCACGGACCTTGTCAAAACGATGAAATAAAATGGTCATTTAACCCTCTGACTAAGTCATGTCAACAGTTTTTATATGGTGGTTGTGGAGGAAATGAAAATAACTTTGATTCAAAAGAAAATTGTGAAAATGACTGCGGAGGTAGTTTTTTTTTTTTTTTAATAATAATTATTTTTATTTTTAAAAGAGTATATTTTTATTTATTTTTTTCATTTGTATTTTTTTTTTTGTAATTCACCACTATAAAACAATCTTAGAGTTATGTTAAACTTAAGTTACAATTTCAGTGTTCATCATTAGTGGCATTTTTTCTTATGTTTCCATGACAAAAAAGGTTGCCTTGAAGCTAATATATGGACTAATTGTTTATGACTGTTTACTACTTGAATTACAACATGACTGCTTACAATTTTTTACAAGATTTTTATAGGGTTAGGAATAGGGAATATTTGCAAAGTTTTATTTTTTTAGAAAAATCTAGACATTTTTAGAACAATCAAAAGCTTGATATATAATTAGTGCCTATGTGAAGTTATTTTCAAATGAGTGAGGTTATTTTCTGAATTGCCTAATAGTAGTATATTATGTGGCACAAAAAAAAAAACAAAAAAAAAACAAGTACTATGCAACAGAACAAAGATACCTGGACTGAAAAACTGGATTGAATTCAGTTGTGGGCATAGCCATTTCCAAAGAAACTACAACACTTTGAAAAAATATATAGGATTTTCCATATATTTCAAATCAAGTAATGTGAGCAAAGTTTGGCAAGGTATTGAATATTTTCAATGAATTCTTCAAAAAGGAAAAATACAATACTCTAAATGAACTTTTTGATAATAATAATGTATATGGTCAGTGGTTATTCATTAAAAATAAACAACTTTACCACTAACTGAGCAGGCTGAAAATAAGTAAATTATTCACCTTTCAAAGAGACAAAAGTTGACTTCTGAATCAGCCTCAACATCTAAATTTTTATATTACAATCATGTAATACAAGTAATTGTTACAGAAGTGAGATTATATTCAAGATCAGCTGCCAGTTCTAAGCGATCAAAAAGATGAGACTTAACTTTGAAAGACATGAGTATAAAGTTGAGTTCACTAATGTAGATAAGAAACAAAACAGGATCATAAATTAAACCTTGAGGTACCCCAGAAGTTATTGGAAATGAAGAAGAGTATTGTCTTTCAAGTATGACCTTAATAAAGTATTTAAAAAGATTTGATAATCTCAAAAACTTTTCTAGATACACTAAATAAGGCCAGTTTATGGAGAAGAAATGCTAAACTTAATGGAAATCTTTAGATATGACAAGAACAATAGCCCTAGCCTTGTCGACTCCAACTAATGCATGATTTCAGTCACAGCTGTTAGCAAGTCAGCAAAAGGATCCCAAACTGTATTGATTTTCTTACAGTAAGTTATTTGACTCAAGATGGGATGTGAAAAATTTGTTGATCAATTACTCAAAGACCTTGCTAATAATGGATAGAAGACTGATCGGACAATACTTAAAGGGGTCAGAATGTTCTCCAGAGTTTTTAAAAATCAGAACCATTTTCCAGCAGAAAAGAAATTAGAGATTAGAGAGAATTGAAGAAAGTTCTAGAGATCACTTTTGTAAGGCTATGACAAGAACTCCTTTGCGGTAGTAGGCTATATATAAATATATATATATATATATATATATATATATATTATATATATATATATATATATATATATATATATATATATATATATATATATATATAAACAAAGAAAATACAACTTTTTATGGTACTTACAGTTTTATGCCTAAAGGCAATCATCAGCCATCTAATCAAATATATACAAATCAAGAAACAAAAAAACTGTTAAAACATAATATTACAGTGGAGTGTGTTCTGTTGTCATAATAATAAACAACAAAAAGAAAAAGAGGAAAATTTGAAAATGGCGCTCTATTCACCCGAATTGAATTTTGAAAAAAAGAAATTTGTTTTTATGTCTACATTTAGATACTAATTCATTTCATTTTATTTACGATATATATAATCTAAATTTTATATATTAAAAACATTGAGCACTCTATTTGTAGAATACATAATACTCTATTTGTAGAATACATAACTTTGTGGATTCAGGCTGGCATGGAATCTTTTATTCCCTCTTGTCAAATTCAGGTCAAGCCTCACTCTACTCCATGGTTTTCCTCACATTGTGCTGCTATAATTGCCAATCGAAACCATTACTTCCATATCTATCAGCAAAACAATTGCCTGTCTGTTTATTACTGCTAGGAACCATTGTAAAAAAGTTTTGTCTAATGCCAAAGCCCGCTATTCTCAGGTCATGAAATCTCTTATTTCATCACAAAAATAAGACTCTCGTGACTTCTGGAGAATCTTTAATAGTATCAATAATAAGGACAAGTCTGTAATTCCACCTCTCTTGTATGGTTCAGACTTTGTCACCTCACCTAAAGACAAAGCTGAATTGTTTGCTAAGAACTTTTCATTAATATCACATCTTGATTCCACTAGTTGCGTTCTACCAGATATAGCTGTGTTTGACATTCGTATCACTCCAGCTTCTGTATCAAAAGTGATTTCCTGCTCATACTCTTTTACAGCTTGTGGCCTGGAAAAGATACCTCTTATAGTCTTACAGAAGTGTTTTCCGGAGCTGTGTTCTATACTTTCAAAACTTTCAAAAATTCAACAAGTGCTTATCAGAGTCTTGTTTTCCAGCCTGCTTGAAAGCAGCATCTGTTATCCCTATTTTTAAAAGTTCTGGAGAGCGGTCTGATTTGTCTAACTACCCTCCCATTAGTCTTCTTCTTATCATAAGTAAGGTTTTTGAATCTTTAATTAACAAACACTTAATCTCTTATCTTAAATCTAATAACTTACTTTTTGATCATCAATATGGATTTCAATTTTTTTGCTCTAAGGCTGATTTGCTAACAGTAATAACTGATAGATTTTATCGTGCATTAAATAAAGGTGGAGAGGATAAGGCTCTTGACATTTCTAAAGCGTTTGAAAAAGATTGGCATGCTGGTCTTCTCCATAAGCTTTCTTCTTACAGTGTATCTGGAAACATCTTTAAGATTATTGTATCCTTCCTTTCCAATCATAGTATAAAAGTTGTCGTTGATGGACAGCACTCTTCTTCTTATTCTGTAACTTCAGGGATTCCTCAAGGTTCAATCTTTGGATTTATACTTTTTTTAATTTGCATTTCGATCTTCCAGATATTCTCACGTCTAAGGTCACATTGTTTGCTGATGATACTACCATTTGTTATTGTCATGATACAAAGCCAACACTCTGATTGCTTGGAGGGGGCATTCAAGCTTGAAAAGAACCTCACTTCTGCTGCAGCATGGGGCTCTCAGGCTGGTGAACTTTAATTCAGATAAAACTTTTTTTTTTTCAGCCAATCGTTATCGCAATAATTTAGACCTTCCTATACTTATGAATGTTAATGTACTGGATGAATCATCTATGCTTCATCTTCTCAGATTAACTCTTACTTCCAATCTTTCTTGGAAACCATATATCAAATCTGTTTCAAAATCTGCTAAAGTTGCATCTCTTTATCGAGCTCCTCACTTTCTTACTCCAAATTCTATTCTCTATCTCTATAAATCTTAAATTCGGCCTTGTATGGAGTACTTTAGCCACATCTGGGGCGGATCTTTTAATGATGCCCTAATGATGCTCTTTTAGACAAGGTGCAAAAACGCATTGTAAACATAGTTGGACCTGTTCTTGCAGCCAACCTTCAACCATTATCACATCGTCTTAATGTCACTTTTCTTTCTCTTTTCTACAAATACTATAATAGGCACTGCTCTAAAGAGCTAACGTCTCTTGTGCCATCTACTAAACCTCATCCTTGTGTTACTCATCATTCAATTAAGTCTCATCCTTTTTCTGTGACTGTTCCTAAGTGCTCCAAAAACTCTTATTCCACTAGTTTTTTTCCTTGAACATCAGTTCTTTGAAATTCGCTTCCTTTATCTTGCTTTCCTGGTTCATATAATTTGATATCTTTTAAGTCGTCTGTCAATCGTTATTTTGCTTTTCAATCTTCATCTTTTCTCTTCCAGTAACTTCCAACTTTAATTAGTGGTTGCTTGCAGCCTTGCTGGGAGCAAAGATGATTAAAAAAAAAAAAGTGAAAATGTTAAAATAAAAACTAAAAAAAACTAACCTTTATACGCATTTAGAAGTTTCAAAAAAATATTAAAAAATTTAACAAGCTAAACAAACTGATTTAATTTCAAAAGATTCCCAGATTTTTTCTTTCCCAATAACAAGATAATCTATGTCAAAGTTTTGCTGTATATTGGATAACCTATAATTTTAACTTGAATGGTTTCTATTAACTAAAAATATAATTTTTCTTTTCCTTAGTTTTGTCTAATTATTTTTTTCTGGTTTAAAGTTTAATATATTGCCCAAAGTTAAAAATCTTAAAAATTCGATGCTTTATGGGTAACCTACATTCTTATATATTGGTAATATATTTTTGCTCTGTTTTTTTAGTTAATTTATCAACTGCCAAAATTTTATGTTTCAAAAGAGAACTAAAACAAAGATATTATTATTATTAATTTTATTATTATTAGCTAAATTTTTCATTTATATTACTGTTTATTTTCATCTCGCAGTTCAATGTCAGAAAATATAAAGATAACATGTTGTTTTTATAATAAATAAAAAATAATCGAGCCAATATAACTGTAATTATCATACTCTCACTCTTATGTTTTTTTCTAATTTCTTGTCTATATCCTCTTTTGGGTGATTATCACCATGACACCAGTCATTACATTTGCTAATGAATAAAATAAATAATAACAATGAATAAAATCAAATCTAATACAGCAGCCAATTCCAAGATTTGGTAATGTAACCTAGATCATAAAAAAACCGTTTCCTAAAGAACTTACTGGGTTAATCACTGCTGGGCATTTCCATTTCTGTGTGTGATTTTTTATTTTTCTTTGTTTTAGCAATTAAAAGTAACTTGTGTAAAAAGTAAAAGGGACAATTAAAAGCTGGGACTTTATGCAATATACATACTATTTTGATTTTCTTAAAGAACAATTATCAACAAAAATATTTTTATCATATCTTAGGCTATCTGAATAAAATAAGTTTACACATTTTTAAAATTTTATTTTTTTGAGTAATAATAGCGCTACATTTTGAAAAATAAAATTTTCCAAATACTCTAGCTAGAAATAATTGATGACTGCCATTTCTCATCAAAAATATATTAAATATGAGTCGTAGAACTTTTTTTTTTTTTTAATTATCTTTGCTTCCAACAAGGCTGCAAGCAACCACTAATTAGTGTTGGAAGTTACTGGAAGAGAAAAGATGAAGGTTTTAGAGCAAGATAACGATTGACAGACGACTTAAAAGATTGCAAATTATATGAATCAGGGAAGCAAGATGAGGGAAGCGAATTCCAAAGAACTGATGTTTGAGGAAAAAAACTAGATGAATAAGAGTTTTTGGAGCACTTAGGAACAGTAATAGAAAAAGGATGAGACTTAATTGAATGACGAGTAACACGAGAATAAATTTTAGTAGATGGCACAAGAGACGCTAGCTTTTTAGAGCAGTGCCCATTATAGTATTAGTAGAAAAGAGAAAGAGAAGCAACATTATGAGGATGTGACAGAGGTTAAAGGTTGGCTGCAAGAGTAGGTCCTACTATGTTTACAATGCGTTTTTGCACCTTGTCTAAAAGAGAAAGGGCATCATTAGAAGATCCGCCTCAGATATGGCAACAGTATTCCATACAAGGCCGGATTTGAGATTTATAGAGATAGAGAATAGAATCTTGAGTAAAAAAGTGACGAGCTCGATAAAGAGAAGCAACTTTAGCAGATGCTAATTTTGTAACGGATTTGATATAAAGTTTCCAAGAAAGATCAGAAGTAAGAGTGAGTATTTCACATGAAATACTCACAAGCAATTTATTTTCATAAAAATAGCTTCACGAAATTGATAAATTCACAACATCCGTGCGTGACTTCCGTGCGTGATCATTCATAAACTGCATTTAAATGATTGCTGTGACTCTATGATTCATAGTGCAATCCTGTATCTTTCTGGAAATCTTTACTAATGTTTAAAATATTATTAAAAAACACAAGTATACCGGTGAAACTTATATTTTCCAAGGAATTAAAGTTTATATATCTAGTAACTAAAATATAATTTTTTATGTTTTGTGCATGATTCCATTTCAAACTTTATTTATTCTTTGTTAACATTACTAGTGCTTACTATTTTTTGTTTAAAAAATATTTATATTGATTAGAATTAAATGAGAGTAAATTGAACATTGCTAGTTTTATTTTTATGAAAATTAAACTAAAAACATATACAAGTTTCCATGCGTGATTTTATGGAAATGCCCTGCTGTAATTGATCATTAAATTTACCAATTTTAAACAAACTGTAACAAGCTGAATAATCTTCTTTTTGTTCAACCCTGTATAAAGTACTTAATATGGGGTTGAATGTATAAATTCAACATATTTTTCCAGCATTTTTATTAGTTTATCATATGATAAACTATTTATCTATGTTTCTATGTAACTATGTAGGCTACTATCTCTACCCTCTGGTATTCTATTTATACCCTGCTTTAATATAGCATCAGGCCCCAAAAACTTTTAATCCACAACAATGAAAATTCAACAAACATTGATTTTGTATTGCTGTCCATTTCTTTAACTTGATTTTGTAATTTGAATATCACCAGCGCAATTGTAAAATGTAAAATATCAATTTAAAATTCAAAACACTGAAATAAGGTGATATTTCTATGTAGCTATTAGTGGTAATGATTCATGTAGTGTTTTATAAACTTTTAGATGCTTGCTTTCATAAGACTTTAAAAGATTTTCCTTTTTTATTTATAAGCTCCACTTTACTTTCTCTATAGGCATATAAATTTTTCTCACTGTATTGCAGCATTTTGTGTAGTACAGCAGATTGTAAGTTCTTGTAAACCTGTATGTGTTTTTTTCGATACCTATGGCTATAACCATTTATATTGGTTTGCTGGTATTCTTTGCAACGGATTCTAATAATAATCTCCACAGCTTGACCTTATTCTTCTTTGCTTTTATCACAGATTGTTGCATGTTATGTATATATATATATATATATATATATATAAGGTTTGCATATATATATATATATGTATATATATATATATACATATATATATATATATATATATATATATATATATATATATATATATATATATATATATATATATATATATATATATATATATATATATATATATATATATATATATATATATATATATATATATATATATATATATATATATATATATATATATATAAGGTTTGCATATATATATATGTATATATATATATATATATGTATATATATATATATATATACATTTTTAATATTATTTATCTCCCCAAGGCTGAGAAGACCACAGCAGCCATGGAGGCTACTTTAGTTGTGGTTACAACCCTCTCTCAACTCTAGAACTCCATAACACAAACCTTGACAAACATGACTGCAGCGCTAAGAAACAAGTTGAGTGCTAGGGATTTTTTCAAACTCAATGAGCATGTCATATTCTGATGAGCTTTTGTAAATAATTAAGAGAATTTAGTTTCACTATAATGTTTTTAGAAAAAAATCATGCATTGACCCCTAGAATGCCAAACCAAAAGCTCTTAATTGCATTACAAATACGCTTTGAAATTCTTTACTGGTAATTTGAAACAAAGTGTTTTCCACTTTGTCTTAAAATGACAAGTTATGTTCAAATAAATAATAAAGCTATATATCACGTAAATAAAGCTATAATGATAAAATTAACAAAACATCAAAATGTTTAAAAACATTACCATTTTTAGGGTTAAACATTTGGTTTGAAAACCAGATATTTGCCCATTTTCCAGCAACGCTGGAAAATGGGCAGATATCTGGTTTTCATTCTGTCTGAAAGAATTAGTATGTAAGCAAGTAGTAAATAAATTGCCCAAGAGTTCCATCTAGATTGGCTAATATATGATAAACTTTTAAAATTAACCTTCGGAAATTTTTTTTTATTCCAAATGTATTTCACTACGTTAATCAGATGCTTCAAAAACTGTATGTCATCTCTCCATTTCAGTTCAATCTCCTTCAATTGTATACCACTATTGTCAAAGTTCAATGTTAAATAGTCATATTTACTACGTTTTGCTTCAACAAAATAATATAACAGTTCAGGTGTATTACCTCATCCAGACATAACTTTAAAAGTCAATCTAATATATGGTGTTGACAACCAACATAGAGAGGTTTAATGTCATTAATCTCCAGTGTTAACATTTGTAGTGTCTATCATGATTATTATCTTTATAGATCCTCATAAATCATATCATTCAAAAGTTCTCAAGGTCCTTCAAAAATTGTCTCTGACTTTCTTCTGCGACTCATTACTACTTTCGTGTTCCTCTCTGTTCTCATTCAGAATTGAATGAGAACAGAGAGGAAAACGACATTGATGACATTGATGGAACATTTACTAATTTAATTTTCTTTGAAGGATGTAGTTTTTTAGAATCATTAAGCTTCATTGTAGTATATCCCACTCTACCATTGTAGTATATCCCACTCTCTAATTGTATTAAATAAAGATTTTTATCTTCAGAAGATGCAGAAGTTCATCCTCTTTTCAGAAGATGCAGAAGTTCATCCTCTTTTCAGAAGATGCAGAAGTTCATCCTCTTTTCAGAAGATGGAGAAGTTCATCCTCTTTTCAGAAGATGCATAAGTTCATCCTCTTTTCAAAAGATGCATAAGTTCATCCTCTTTTCAGAAGATGCAGAAGTTCATCCTCATTTTCAGAAGATGCAGAAGTTTATCCTCTTTTCAGAAGATGCAGAAGTTCATCCTCTTTTCAGAAGATGCAGAAGTTTATCCTCTTTTCAGAAGATGCAGAAGTTCATCCTCTTTTCAGAAGATGGAGAAGTTCATCCTCTTTTCAGAAGATGCATAAGTTCATCCTCTTTTCAAAAGATGCATAAGTTCATCCTCTTTTCAGAAGATGCAGAAGTTTATCCTCTTTTCAGAAGATGCAGAAGTTTATCCTCTTTTCAGAAGATGCAGAAGTTTATCCTCTTTTCAGAAGATGCAGAAGTTCATCCTTTTGGAATATCTAATAAATCATTAAAACTATAAGTACCTGGTTTTTTGATTTGTCTCATTTTAATTAATTTTTCTATTATTCTTGGCACAGATCATTTGTTTATTATTGGAAAATTCAAATTAGCCCATAGTTCTCAACATTCATCTGAGATTTTCTTTATTTTTTTTTTCACATTTTTACAGTCTGATGCCAAGCTGGTGTATGCGGTTAATTATTTGCCAATTTGTTGGCTTTTTATTTATTGTTCATAAAGATTCATTAGATTTACTCTTACATAATCTTTTATTTTTCTTTAAGTGAATCTTTTTCTCAAAGTGAATTCATTTTCCATATGTCTCTTGATATTTTGGTTGAAGTTTTGTTCCCATATTGAATGATTGTGAAATGACTGAACTTGTAATTGTAAAAAAAAAATTAACAAATTTGTAACAAATAATTTATTATTTGATTAAATTACACAACGCTAAATTTCACTAATGAATAAAACGAAAATGTTTTCCCTCACAGAGAATTAAGTTAAATCAAAAATCAAAATGTTAAATTTAATGAAAATCGCTGCATAAAAGAGCTTAAAATCTTCTACTTCTGTTTTTAAAACAAATTTAGCACTGTGTAATTTATGGACAATCCCAATGTAAAGAACTATAATTCATTTGGTGTATTTTTTTTTTTAAAGTATGTACCTTAAAATTATTGTCATTAGTTTCAAAATATAAAAGCTCATAACTAGGTGACATGCTTTTTTGAAAATCTTAAAATTAATTTTTATTTTATACCCATATTGAGCATAGTACTACCAGGAAAGTTGTGGGGATCAAACTCAGAACTTCTTGCAAATGAGGCAAGTGTTCTACCACTACACCACTACCACATTGTGCCCTAATAATAACTAAAAATACTTAATTGTGATTGTTTTTCTTTTTCTGCGTACTTTATTTTCTGATTTATTTTATGTTTTATTCTAAAATAATGTATTAAATTCTTCTCCAATTTAAACGTTTTTAACTTTGAAAAAGTATTTCATTTATTACTTATAATCTTTGAATGTCATTTTCTTGTTATACGTTAAAATATGGTTAGAATTCAATAAATTTTTTTTTAATATATATATATTTTTTCTTTAATATATAATTATTTAGATATTTCGCTGATCTATTGTGATCAGCGTCATCAGGTATAATAAACAAAATAGTTACAAAATCGTTATAGTAAAAACAAACCATTAGAAAGATAACATTAAAAAGCCATAATATAATACAGAAAAAAACTTTTCAAACAACTGACGTCAGCAGATTTTATTAAAAAATGGCCCCCAGGTTTTGGTTGTTACGTTATCACCGTCATCCCTATTGAGAACCACATCACTATTTCTCAACTCCTGTTGAACCCTAGCCTTGCTTATTTCGAGTGACTCTCTGATTTTCCGAGTTTGATATTCTGGGGCTACAGATAATGTTTTGGGGTGCAACCAATCAAACTTACCATGGCATGTTTTAGAATGCTCAGTTGCACCCGAACTGGACCATTTTCCTTTTAAGCTGTTTTTTTGGTGTTCAATACATCTTGATATCACCTTCTTTTTAGTTTCGCCAATGTATATCGAACCGCATGAACATTTTAGCTGGTATACGGCAGTGTCTGTGTTTAGTGGTAGTTTAGTTTTATTGTTGCAGAAAATATTTTATAAATTGGGAGTTGATGTGAAAATAACCTTTATGTTTTGCTTTCGAAATTCTTTACGAAGTTTTGGACCAACAATTGGTATCCAAGGAAGTTTTATAAAGGGTTGGGTATCTATTTGTTGTAATGTGGTGTTTTTTGAACCGTTTTTTAAATAGTCTATAGTAATATTATTTAAAATGGTCTTGTCGTTGCCATTTTCAACAAAGATGTCTATTAGAAAATCAATTTCTTTTTGAAGGTGTTTTTGAGAGCATATTCTTTTAGCACGACATAAAAATCCTTTGAAAACGCCAATAATAATGTTAGGATTAATGTTCGAGTTAGGTTTAAGTTGAACATTTGTAATAGCTTCTTTTCTATGTATTTGAAATTCATAAGTTCCAGAGCCTGTGTTTGTAATGTTAATATCTAGGAAATTGAGTTGTTTGAGGTCGTTTTCAAGTTCCACTGTGTATTTTATGGCAGGATGTTGTTCATTAAGGATGTTCAGGAACATTTGTTGTTATTTTATTGAAGCAAAGCGAGCATGACAATCATCTACATATCTCTTGTAAGTTCTTGGTTCGGATGTATGAATAATTGCTATGTTAAGGGCTTTTCTTTCTATATTTTGTAAAAACGCTTCCACCATAACAACCATTAAAGATAAACCTATAGGACCTGAATTAGGTATTATTTGGATATTGTTTTCATATAAAAAATAGCATATACTTAATGAAAGTTCAATTAATTGATGTATGTCTGCAAGAGTAAGTTTAGTTCGAGTTTTTTAGTCATTAATGTCAGCGTTCAATATATCAATAATAACCGGAATTGCTTTGTCAATGGGTATGGATGGATATAAATTGACTATATCAAATAAAACTTGAACTTTGTTAGGGTTTATTATCCATTGCTTAGCTTCATCTACAAAACTATTAGAATTCATAAGTCTACTTTTATTTTTGTTCAGAGTCGGTTGAATAATTTTAACAAGATAATCAGATGTTCCGTAAGGTGGTGTGTTAATTTTTGATACAACAGGGCGCATTGGGTAATCTTTTATAGTTACGATAGTTTTATTTCCTCTGGTAAATTTATATTATTATTGCATATGTCTTCCCATTATTTTTCCACTGATATTGAAAAAACTCTTACTACCTAAAAAAAAAATCATACAATTGAAAAAACTATGTTATAATTTTTTTTATTTTTTTTAAGCTGCTTGTGATTACTTTATATTTTGATAAACTTCATTTATATAAACTTTAAATTAACTTCTAACATTTAAACGAGTTTGAAAAACTTCTAACATTCTATTTATATATTCTTGTATTTAACATTATATTCTATTTATATATTCTTGTATTTAACATTATATTCTATTTAAACAAGGTTCAAAAACTTGACTTTAAAATATTACTATGAAAGCTAAAGAAAAAAATCAAGTATTTTGTTTGGATTCCCCTTTTGACTCATTACTACCTCTCTCTCTCTCTCTCTCTCTCTCTCTCTCTCTCTCTCTCTCTCTCTCTTTTGATTTATATATACACATATATATATATATATATATATATATATATATATATATATATATATATATATATATATATATATATATATATGTATATATATATATTTGTATATATCCCATTAAAACACTTGAACATCTATCAAACATCTAAGCAATATTTAGACAGATTTCAAAGTTTATTTTTTAAGCTTAAAAGATTATTAAAGCTAAAACCCTTCAAAAACACTTAAAAAATAGTTTATATATAAACTATTTTATAAATGTTTTACAGTTTTAATAAAGTGGTCAAAAAACAAAGATGTAATTTTTAGTTCCTATTTTTTTATGTTTAAAATTTTTATTACCTAATCTTTAAAAATCATGTTAAAAAAAAAAAGATTTAGGGCTTGAAATGAGACGTGAGTTTAACTTTGAGGGAAACTGATTTCCATCTCTGCTAAATAGTTGTCACATTTTAGAATTAAGGAATAAACTTTTTGTGTAAATAATTAAAATTTTTTTTATTTTTAGGGAATTCATGTAATCCTCAAAATTGTAACAATGGTGGTTATTGCTCTAACAAAAGTTTATCCAAATGTTCATGTGTAGATGATTGGTTTGGTACTTTCTGCCAAATAAATACAAGTATGTAGTAATATATTTTATAATAAAGCAAAATAAATTGAAATAGAAATTTCCGAAATTATTTACCTCTTGTTACAACAATTAGCTAACAACTAGTTACTTAGCTAACAATTAGCTAACAATTAGGTAACAATTAGTTACCTAGTTGTAAAAGTTAATGATTTTTAAGAAAGCTTGAAAAATAGTAATGTTACGTCGAAAAGCTTGTTTTTCAGTTTGATTTTAAACTCTCAATAATTTTAGGAAGAAAATATAAATTTTACTCTATTTTCCAAGGATGAGAGTCCCACTACATTTAAGGATGCTACTACTACTACTACTACTACTACTACTACTACTACTACTACTACTACTACTACTACTACTACTACTACTACTACTACTAATTTTTTATTTATATTTTTTTTATTTTCTAACAACAAGTCTTAACTCTTTAATTCTGAAACATGATAATAAACATAATGATAAAAAAGGTGCAAAAGGCAATTATTAGTTGATTATAACAAAGATTACTACCAATATGACCAACACAGTACTGCCACAGGCATAGTGAAAATTGAATTTTATACTTCTTGCACACTAAATTGTATACACTAAGACACCATTTAAAAATATATATGACTGACTGATTGGCTGATTTAAATATGTAAGACACTCAAAAAAGTATTTAGCAAACTTCAAAAAGAATTAGAATTAAAATGTACCACATTTTATAAATGTCTCAAATAATTGAAAAAGTTGAAAATTAAATTGAGCCTCTATATTAGCATTGAGACCCTTTTATCTGAACATAGTGGACATAGAGATTGACTCTTTATCCAAACATAGTGGACAGATTAAATGTGAGTGTTTATTTATAGTTGAATTCAGACTTTAAAATAGAGAAAGAAAACAAAAAATATATTTTTATATTAAATGAGTGAAATAAAACTAATAAAAGTAATAATGGTAATAATAACTTCAACAATATTTTGAGTGGAAAGAAGAAGATTATTAATGATGTACAAAGACATATCAGTATTTGGTCCATGTTGAAAATAGTTTTAATCAAGGAAATAGTTTTGTT
This sequence comes from Hydra vulgaris, assembly GCF_022113875.1. Classification (NCBI taxonomy): domain Eukaryota; kingdom Metazoa; phylum Cnidaria; class Hydrozoa; order Anthoathecata; family Hydridae; genus Hydra; species Hydra vulgaris. The sequence goes on from NC_061158.1 coordinate 60,507,252, forward strand.
TTTTTGATGTTTTTAGAGCAGTTAGAGTTTTATTACAGATGGAAGCATGTATTCCGTGATAACCAGTACATGCATTCTGTGATAACCATTACATGGAAACATGTAGACACTTTTTATTTTAATAGGTGACAAAAACCTTGTAGGCCAAGCGCAATTTTTATATTTTGATTGTGTTAATCCATGTTTGACTGAAGTCGCTTCCTTTTTGTTATATGACTTTGTGCATTTACTCTGTAAAGCATTGTAAGAAGGAGACGACAAACTTGTTTTTTGTTCCAACTGTTTAAAAATAAAAATATTGATAAAATTTACAGACAATAATCCGACAATAATAAATATTGTTTTTCATTTAAATAATTTTTTTTTAGAACCAGAACTAGTGTCTGTAATTATACAAATTGGAAGTAGAAATGTATGAATTTTTTTCATAGATATTTTCTTTTGTATTTATTACTTTTTAGTCCAAATATCTTAATTTTTACTTATTTGAATTTAAAAATTTTAATGTGTGAAATCTAAATTTTGTTTTTTGTTTCAGGTCTCAATAGATGACATTTTAAATGCATTTGTTTCTTTTTTCTCTTCATACTGTACAAATAATGAATGCTTATATGCTGATCTTTCCCGAAAGTAATTTTTTTTTTTTGTAAAGTTTTTCATACATTAGATAGATTTAGTGATCTAGGCAGCCAATTATATTAGGGCAGCAGACTTAAAATGTTATTGCTACTCAATTACATTTTAAGTTTTTATAAGTAAATAAATTCCCTGTTTATAAAAAAAATTATTTTAAAAACATGTTTAGTTCAAAAATACTTTCGAAATAATAATAAAAACTATGATACTTATGATAATAACAATAAAAGAATCTTATGATAATAACAATAAAAATCATCTTTAGCTATTACTATCATTACAAAAGCAAAGCGTTATAATGGTATTTAAACTTATAAAAATATTTTAAAAAATTATAAAAATTACATATTTTATGTCAAAAAATAAATTATTTGTATATATAAATAAATAAAATTTAGTAAGTAAAATTTAGCAAGGTTTTTGTGATTTTAAACTAAAACTTTCTTGCATTTCAAAAAGTCAATTAATAAACTTATATGTAAGGTTGGCACTTTTAAACTTAACCAAATATATATATATATATATATATATATACATATATATATATATATATATATATATATATATATATATATATATATATATATATATATTTGGCCTTTGCCGATGGCACATCACTAATATATATATATATATATATATGTATATATATATATATATATATATATATATATATATATATATATATATATGTATATATATATATATATATATATATATATATATATATATATATATATATATATATATATATATATATATATATATATATATAATAGGTCAGGTCAGGTTTTCCTGCTACTGGTAACATGTAACCCAGTACAACCTGCTCCATGTCCTGCTGCCTTGTAGGATACGCTTTTTTAGGCAAAGGCTAGGAGAAGTTAACTCCGAATTAAAACACCCCCTGCCTTGGGGCTCTTGGTTGAGTAAAGGCTAGAGATGGTGTCTCGATAAAAATACTCATCTTGGGCAGATGTTACATGCATCCAGCTGCTGTCTTGTAGAAGGCCTCCTAGGCAAAGACTTAAGGGGTAAACAGATTCTATCTGTTGACCAGCCTCGCACCCCTTCCTCATCTATTAGGCTGGCGCAGATGTATTTTTAATACACTGTTTCCAGTTTAGGATGTTGAACGCTGGATCTTCTTGACTCAATGCGTGGGTATTGCTTGTGTCTCTATTTTTATGACTGGGCAACTCATTCTATTATCTCCTAATGAGGGTACAGCTCTAAAACTCAGTTTTATGGTTCTGAGGCCGGCTGGTAGTCAGGTTTCCCGAACTCTGTGGTAGCTCTCAGAGAGGCTGATTCCATCAACAGCCGAAAAATATCAGAGTACTAACAGTGCCATGTTGCGCATGGATGGTGTCCCTGTTTGTACTTTTGGTGTGCATTGCAGAGGCCACATTTGGAGCCCTTTGTTACGACTTAGGGTTTATTAATAGTAATGAGGCTATTGCTTAGTTGTTAAATAGTGTACTGAGTACTATCTATACTTGAGTCAAGTTCTTTATAAATTTAAAATGACTAAAGTACCTAAAACTAAAAAACACAAAAAACCATTGTCATCACCAAGTTCTCTAAACCTATCATTTACTAATATTCGTGGTCTTCGAAGTAACTTTTCTTCTGTTGAGTCTTGCTCTTTGTGAGACTAATTTGAGTTCGGCTGTCCCATCTTGTGATCTTAGTGTTGATGGTTATCTTCCTTTAATTCGTAAAGACTCCAATAATCACATGCTTGGCCTAGGCATCTACATTCATAAAAACTCACCCATTTGTCGTGAAACTAGGTTTGAATCTACAGACTATTCATTTATGTGCTTTCGTTTAGCACAACTTCACTCTATCGCCTTTCTCTTTGTTCTATATCGCTCTCCTTCATCCCAAGACTGCAATATTCTTGATGTTATTTCTGATCAAATTGACCAAGCCCTCTCTCTTTATCCATCGGCCAATATCGTCGTTGTTGGTGACTTTAATGCCCATCACACCGATTGGCTTGGCTCTAGTGTCAGTGACTCTGCTGGCGTTAAGGCCCTCAACTTTTGCCTTTCTCAATCTCTAACTCAAATAGTCAACTTTCCAACTCGTTTTCCAGACAACCCTAATCATTTACCTTCTCTACTCGACTTATGTCTTGTTTTGGATCCTAGTCAGTGCTCAATTTCTCCACATTCACCCTTAGGTACTTCTGATCACGGTTTGATCTCTCTAAAACTATTATCAAATTCTTCTACTTCATCAGAATCCCCCTATCATCGTACCACATACAACTACCTTAAAGCTGACTGGGACTCTTTTCGTGATTTTCTTCGTGATGGCCCTTGGGTAGAAAGCTTTCGTCTTCCTGCTGACAAATGTGCTTCTTACATAACTTCGTGGATTCAGGCTGGCATGGAATCTTTTATTCCCTCTCGACGATTCCAGGTCAAACCTCACTCTTCTCCTTGGTTTTCCTCACATTGCGCTGCAGCAATTTCTAATCGAAACCGTTACTTCCATATCTATCAGCAAAACAATTCTCCAGAAAACAGACATCTGTTCACTATCGCCAGAAACCATTGTAAAAAGGTTTTGTCTGACGCCAAAGCTCGCTATTCCCAGGTCATTAAATCTCGTATCTCATCACAAAAATTAGGCTCTCGAGACTTCTGGAGAATCTTTAACAGTATCAATAATAAGGGCAAATCTTTTATTCCTTCTCTCTTGTATGGTTCAGACTTTGTCACCTCACCTAAAGACAAAGCTGAATTGTTTGCTAAGAACTTTTCATCAATATCATCTCTTGATTCTACTAGTTGCGTTTTACCTGACATAGCCGTCAAACAGGTTGATCCCTTGCTTGACATTCGCATCACTTCAGCTTCTGTATCTAAAGTAATTTCCTGCTTAGACTCTTCAACAGCTTGTGGTCCTGACAATATTCCTGTTGTAGTTTTGCAGAGGTGTTCTCCGGAGCTTTCATCCATACTTTCTAAACTATTTAACAAGTGCTTATCAGAGTCTTGTTTTCCATCATGCTGGAAAGCAGCATCTGTTATCCCTATTTTCAAAAATTCCGGAGAGCGATCTGATTCATCTAACTACCGTCCCATTAGTCTTCTTCCTGTCATAAGCAAGGTTTTTGAATCTTTAATCAACAAACACTTAATCTCTCATCTTGAATCAAATAACTTACTTTCTGATCATCAATATGGATTTCGGTCTTCTCGTTCTACAGCTGATGTGCTAACAGTAATAACCGATAGGTTTTACCGTGCATTAGATAGAGGTGGAGAGGTTAAGGCTATCGCACTTGACATTTCTAAAGCTTTTGATAAAGTTTGGCATGCTGGTCTTCTCCATAAGCTTTCTTCTTATGGTGTAGCTGGTAACGTCTTTAAGATTATTGAGTCCTTTCTTTCCAATCGTAGTATAAAAGTTGTCCTCGATGGACAACACTCTTCTTCACATCCTGTAACTTCAGGGGTTCCTCAAGGTTCAATCCTTGGCCCTATACTCTTTTTAATTTACATTAATGATCTTCCAGATATTCTCACATCTAAGGTGGCATTATTCGCTGACGACACTACCATTTACTCTTGTCATGATAAGAAGCCTACACTCTCTGATTGCTTGGAGGGGGTATCTGAGCTTGAAAAGGATCTCACTTCTGCTACAGCATGGGGCTCACAGTGGCTGGTGAACTTTAATTCAGATAAAACTCAATTTTATTCGGCCAATCGTTATCGTAATAATTTAGATCTTCCTATATTTATGAATGGTAATGTACTAGATGAGTCATCTACCATTCATCTTCTAGGATTAACTCTTACTTCTGATCTTTCTTTTAAACCGTATATCAAATCCATTGCAAAATTAGCATCTGCTAAGGTTGCATCTCTTTATCGAGCTCGACACTTTCTTACTCCAGATTCTATTCTCTATCTCTATAAATCTCAAATCCGTCCCTGTATGGAATACTGTTGCCACATCTGGGGCGGATCTTCTAATGATGCTCTTTCTCTTTTAGACAAGGTGCAAAAACGAATTGTAAACATAGTTGGACCTGCTCTTGCAGCCAATCTCCAACCTTTGTCACATCGTCGTAATGTTGCTTCTCTTTCCCTTTTCTACAAATACTATAATGGGCACTGCTCTAAAGAGCTAGCGTCCCTTGTGCCATCTACTAAAATTCACTCTCGTGTTACTCGCCATTCAATTAAGTCTCATCCTTTTTCTGTGACTGTTCCTAAGTGCTTCAAAAACTCTTATTCTTCTAGTTTTTTTCCTCGAACATCAGTTCTTTGGAATTCGCTTCCTTCATCTTGCTTTCCTGATTCATATAATTTGCAATCTTTTAAGTCATCAGTCAATCGTTATCTTGCTCTACAGATTTAGTCTTTTCTCTTCCAGTAACTTCCAACTCTTATAGTGGTTGCTTGCAGCCTTGTTGGAAGTGAAGATGTTAAAAAAAAAAAAAAAAAAAAAAATATATATATATATATATATATCATGAGTTTTCTTTTTTTGAAAATAGTTTTTACAGTATTTAGATGTGTGTTTTGAGTCATTATCCTGTTATATGGTGAACCCATGGCCGGTCAGATGCTTTCCACAAGGCACGGCCTGTCTACGTAATATTTTATGATATCCGTTTTTATCGGGAATTTATTTTCACAAGATTACCAACCTGATAAGAAGCAAAACAGCCCCAAATTATTATTGAACCTCCCCTATGTTTGACAATAATCTGTATACACTGGATAAAATTTTTCAGTTGCTGTTTGTTGCACATAAATTAGTTGCTTTGTTCCAAAAATAAGAAATTTAGATTTGGCTGTCCACAATCCATTTTTGCCAGTCTATATCTGTCCAACTTGAATGTGTTTGAGCCCATTGAAGTCTTTATTTCTGATTTATTGCTTTTAGAAGAGGTTTTCGAACTGCTATTCTACCATTTAATCCAACAGTTTTCAAGCGGCGTCTTACAGTTCTTTCTGAAATAGTTTTTTTATGAGCAGCATTAAAGTTAGATGTTCTTTCATGGGCTGTTAATCTTCTATTTTGTTTACATGAGAGTATAACTGACTTGTCTTTAGCCTTTGATGTTGCACAGGGAAGTCCAGTTCTTTTCCAATCTTTATTTGTACCAGCACATATAAATCGATGAGTAGTATCACTCACTGTTGATTGTGGTATTTTCAACAATTTTTGAATATTTCTAGTAGAATGACCATTTGCCAGAGCAACAACTGAACAACGTGTTTTTAGTGATAAATTCTTTGACATTTTATATTATTTTCTAAAATTTTTATCTAAAAATAATAAAAAATGCAAATTTGGAAATGAAAATCTGGAAATTAAAAATGCAAATCAGGAAATTAAAAAATAATATCAAATTTAATTCATCTATGTAAAGTATTTAATAATCCAATATATTGTACTAAATTCAACAAAATCATGTTTTTATGACAAAAGAACAGTTAAATTTTATTTACAAATTTTTTACTAAGTATGTTCAAGCATGTTTATAATACAAATACGAAAAAAACTTAGATTTTGCAATACAATATTAAAAACACATTAGCACATCTTAATTGAATTATTAAAATGGCTTATAAACTGAAGCACTTGTATAAAGAACAACAACAATTTTAATTCTTATAAGTTATTCTACTCTAAAATAAACAAAGTAAATAATCAAAACACAACATAAACAATTTTAAAATTCAATGTTAATTATTACAAGTTTATTTAACACATTAGCGTACCTTAATCAAATTATTTTATGACTTATAAACAGTTTTAAAATTTCATATAATTTATTATAGGTAAAAAAACTATTAAAACTTTGAGTGGCCAGAAACTTTTGCTGGGCAGTGTATTTATATAAGTTCACCTGCTACTGAGAACCCCATGCTGTAGCAGAAGTAAGATTCTTTTCAAGTTCAAATGTCCCCTCTAAGCAATCAGAGAGTGTTGGCTTCTTATCAAGACAAAAATAAATAATAGTATTACCAATGAACAATACCACCTTAGATGTGAGAATTTCTGGGAGATCGTTAATGTAAATTTAAAATAGTATAGGACCAAGAATAGAACTTTGAGGAACCCCTGAAGTTATGGGATATAAAGAAGAGTGGTGTCCATTGAGAACAACTTTTATACTACGATTGTTGAGGAAGGGTTCATGATTCTTAAAGGTCTTACCTGATACACAGTAAGAAGAAAGCTTATGGAGACGACCAGCATGACAAACTTTATCAAGTTTGGCATGCTGGTTGTCAAAAATGTCAAGAGCAATGACCTTAATCGCTCCACCTATACCTAATGCACGATAAAACTGTAGCAGTAGAACAAGAAGATCAAAATCCATATTGATGATCAGAAAGTAAATTATTCAAGATTTATTAAATTATTCATGATTGTTAATTAAAGACTTAAAAACTTATGATAGTAAGAGGACTAATGGGACTAAATAGTAATGAGTCTAAATAGTACTAAATAGTTACTAAAAATAGTACTAAATAAAAATAGTACTAAATAGTAATAAGTTTTAATAATTACTAAATACTAATGAGTCAAATGGCTCTCCAGAATTTTTGAAAATATGGATAACAGATGTCGCTTCCCAGCAGGCTGGAAAACAAGATTCTGATAAGCATTTGTTTAAAAGTTTTGAAAGTATAGACAACAGGTTTAGGGTTATTCTTTCTAATCTTTAGTTTCTTTAAAAACCAATGCAGAAGTTCAGTGTTCTTCTTATACTAGTTGGACCACATTGTATCTTTTAGTGCCTATTATATAACAGACTTACAAAATCCTTTACCAAAGACTTAATTAGGCTTATTTATTATTGTCAAAACAACGGCTTTATTACCTGAGTTTGACTGGTGGGAAATTTGGTTGAATTTCACTTGCTGAATATCAAGTATGCCCCAATCTAATAATACTGTTGTAATAAAAAGTTTTAAACAAGTTTGTTATAAATACTTGTAAATTTTGATTTAATTATTATTCAAATATAAAAAATTTTAAAAAATGTGTTATCTACCTTTTCTTAAACAGCTATTTTCCAGACACCTATGTGAAAACATTATTTGCCATTTCACAGCCATAGCTATGTAAAAACATTTGGCATTGTACAGTTATTACAATAAGTTTTTTGACTCTTGGTAAGTATTTATAAAGTTTATTTATAATTAAGTTTTATTTACAAAATTATATAAAAAAAAGTTACACAGTAAAATTAAATTTTTTTTTGTAAGATAGTTTTAGAATATAAAGGTCTTTGTCAGTCATTATTAACTTGTAAATAGGTTTGTTCCCAGGTAGTTAATAATAAAAGTTTCTTGTCTTTTGTACCTTATAAGTTTGATTTTTGTTATAATTAAAATTTATATAATCTTGGCCTACTAATGGCACTTGGCCAGCCCAATGGCACCGCGTATACTGCATATAATTCCCAATATGTTTAAAACTTCCAAAATTCAATAACTTTTTTTTTTTACGAAGTAATAGGACAATATCATTAAATATTCCCAATATTTTGTAGAAAACAATAACAATAAATATTCCCAATATCACAAAAACGGGGTAAAAAATATATTCCTGGCTAACACCATGACTATGGATTTACTATTTGATTTTTATCCTTAATGGTTATACAGGGTGGCCACAGCTTCTCTAAAATCCTCTTGAGTCCTCTTATTTCAAAAACCTCCTCTAAAATTCTCTATTATCCTCCATAAAGATAAAATCCCCTTAATTAAATGCAAAATCTTCTCTAAAATCCTATATCCTTTTTTTCTCATAAAAATTTTATGTGGCTTGTTATATCTGAGTATTTTAAAAAATATTTTTTTTAATTTGCAAAAATCATATTTCAACTTAAGTGACCATTATTGCGATGTTATGTGTCATTTAAAGAATTATTGAAACATTTTTATAAAATACACTCAGTCTAGTCGAAATTAAAAATAAAATAGGGGAGGGGGCATATTTTTTTTGAACCAAAAAAATTTCCTGAACACATCCCTCTCCTCTCTCTCTCTCTCTCTCTCTCTCTCTCTCTCTCTCTCTCTCTCTCTCTCTCTCTTTATCTCTCTTTATATATATATATATATATATATATATATATATATATATATATATATATATATATATATATATATATATATATATATATATATATATATATATATATATGTATATATATATATATATAAATATATATATATATATATATATATATATATATATATATATATATATATATATATATATATATATATATATATATATATATATATATATATATATATATATATATATATATATATATATATATATATATATATATATATATATATATGGGTTTTCGGTTTTTTTAGTTTTAAAATTTTTGTATTTTTTTAGACGTCGTTCTTCTACAATGAATGTATCATTTACAAAAGATAACTTCTATATATCTCAGTTTCAATACCAAAATGATTTCCTAAATATTGTATTTGCGATTGTCAGTTCAATGGATGTTGTTATGAAAAAAGAAAGTATTGAAGCGGGTTTTAGAAATTTTAGTAGTAAATTTGAAGATTTTTTTAATGTTTCGCTGCTTCATGTGGGCGGCATAAAATACGCACAGTTACAGAGAAGACGTGAACACAATTCAGTATTTGTACCTGTAATAGTTAGTTTGATTATTGTCATAAGTGTATTGTTGATTTTGCTAGTTTACCTGAAGTATAAAAAAAGGTATTTAAAAAAATATTTATATGATGATATTGATGATTAATTAAAAAAATACTAATATTAATTTTTATATTTTGTGCAGGCCTTTTTTGCGCCATTCTCAAGTTCATTGGTCTTTTAGAAACCAAGAGTACAATGATACTTTCCCTCATGAAACATCTCTACCTACAGATTTACCTCCAAGTGCTCCCAGTTATATAAATCCTATGTTTCATGCGACTAACTTTGATCATTTAGAAAATGATTTTGAAATTAAAAAGATTGCTCCAAAAGAAGAAATCAAAATAGAAGCGAGCAATTGGGTTCAATTTACTGATGACGATGAACCAAAAAAATTTCCTATAACAGAGTTCGTCACGCCATACGATCTAGATTTAAATCAGTCTTTACCGCTGACCACTAACAGTTTAATCAATAATTTATATGCAGATAACACTGATTTATTTGGAAGAAATGATAATCCGTTACCTAGTTACGAGTCCGTTGTTTTATCTCAATCAACAACAAGTCTTGGTCCGAGAATGATTAAAGTTTCTTCAGATTTTTCTGAAGAAAAAATTAATTAAAATAATAATTTTAAAAATTCAATAAAATAAAGTTTTTTGTTTAAAAATAAAAACTTTACCAACATTTGTATTTTACCTGTTCGCTTTGTTACCAACATTTGTACTTTACCTGCTTGCTTTGTTACCAACATTTGTATTTTACCTGTTTGCTTTGTTACCAACATATTTTTTTACCTGTTTGCTTTGTTACCAACATTTGTATTTTACCTGCTTGCTTTGTTACCAACATTTTTTATTTTACCTGCTTGCTTTGTTGCCAACAATTTTATTTTACCTGCTTGCTTTTTTACTAACATTTGTATTTTACCTGTTTGCTTTGTTACCAACATTTTTTTTTACCTGTTTGCTTTGTTACCAACATTTGTATTTTACCTGCTTGCTTTGTTACCAACATTTTTTATTTTACCTGTTTGCTTTGTTACCAACATTTTTATTTTACCTGTTTGCTTTGTCTTTTTTATTTATAAAATAATGTAGTATAACTATTATTGTTATAATTATGGCTAATATCTTTTTTTTTTTAATTTTTTATATTTATTGTTGAATAAAATATTAAATATGCGTTTAGTTTTAGATTATTAAACTGTAACTCTGATCATTGTATTTGAATCTCAGTTTCAAAAACAGGTTGAGTTCAGTAGTAATGAGGTGTCATAAAACGATCGGCTGTCATAAAGCGATCGGGTGTATTTAAATGTTTATACACTAAAATGACAATACTCTAATGCTTATTATGTGAAACAATATGCGCAGAGTTTATGCTAGAGTTTCATTTTAGTTTTTATATATATATATATTTCTATATATATATATATATGTAATACAGATGTATAATATATATATATATATATATATATATATATATATATATATATATCCCCTATATATATATATATATATATATATATATATATATATATATATATATATATATATATATATATATATATATATATATATATATATAAATATATATATATATATATATCCCCTATATATATATATATATATATCCCCTATATATATATATATATATATATATATATATATATATATATATATATATATATATATATATATATATATATATATATATATATATATATATATATATATATATATATATATATATATATATATATAGGGGATTTAACGTATTTACATTATGCAAAGATACAACACATTTTAATATATAATAAGCTGAAGATTTAACAAATACATTTTACATATATTTTTAATAGAATTTTAGAATGTTGTCCATAGAGAGAATTAATTTTTTTAACATAATTTTAAAAACAGGAAGGGTAATAGAAGAATCACAATTTGGTAATACTATTTTATTCCAAAGACGGTGCACGATATGAAATACAAAATTGATTGAACTTAGTTTTACTAAAAAGTTCATTTAAAAAGCTATCATTTCTTAATGTGTATTTATTTATTGGTTTTAAAGAAAAAAGGTCGTTAAAAACAAATAAAGGTAAATCGTTTTCCATATAAAAGTAAGACATAAGACATTAACATATGTCTTACTTTTATATGAACATATGTTCAGTTTATAATCATATATTATCTTTGATAATTATTGATAAAAAATGAATGTATTTGACATCTACAAAAGCGAATGGGTTCAGGAATTTGTGACAGGAAAAAAAAGTTGTTAATTTATCTGACAATAAAAAAGTTATGAAAAAGGTAGACTCACTGATAAAGCTGTAAATACACTTCAGAACTCACGGCTGTTTCAAACCGAGCTTAACGGCTTCTTGTTATTTTTTGAAAATATTGACTAAAAGAGTGTTACTAAAACTTCTATAACTTTTAAAATAATCAAGATAATTTTGTTTTGTAAAAAGAATAATAACACCAATAAAATGTTTCATCTTATGACATTTAATGCATTAGTAAAAAAATTTCTTTAAGTTTAAAAAAAACGCGACAAATGATGACGTTGGCTGAATTCAAGTAATTTGATGTTACTTTTTATCAAAAAAAAATCAGAAAAATTTATTTCTGATAGTTAAAATCAAATATACCCATTGTTTGACTATTATAAAAACAAAAAAACCTTACTTAATTGTTTAAGGATAGCTAAAACAGACTTTAATGAGGTCTGAAAGCAAACCGCACTTTTCGCAAAGTTAAGAAAAATGTAGTTAAAAGAAGGATTAGCTGTTAAAAGAGTACATTTTTAAACCTAGAAGTTCTTGTTTTAGAAACTTATTATCCTAAGCCAATAAGTTCATTGCATTGCAATAAAAAGCCAGATTTCGATTTTGGAATATTTAGTCAAAACATTTAAAGCTAAAGCATTTATTTTTTTCTGTGCATACAGTTCTAATAATATGGTGTTAAGTTGTTAATAAATAAAGACTCACCAAGTCTAATAAAATAATTCATGACCAAATTTGAGTTTCAGTTTTTGAATTAACCTCGCTTTTGGTAGTAGAATTATTTTATAGCACTTGAATCTATAGTCTCTTCTCTCAGTAAATAAAGTGTTTGAATATACAAATAGCTAATTGAAATCTTTTGAAAATTTGTTTTTATTCCCATTAAAAACTGTTTTATAATCAGTTGGTTTACTGATAGGTTCTTTAAGAAGTAAACTATCTTTGTACATACAATTGATATCAGATTCATACTCATGCTAAACCAGAAAAACAATTGCTCCACTCAAAATTTTGAGAACGTTTATAAATTCTTAATTTATTGAACTAAATTTTTACACCAACTTGATATAAGATTTATATTCCATTCTTTAACCAGCGAGGAGGTATGTAAAGCAGAGGTACTGCAAAGGTAGAACTAACTTCTGGTGATAAACATCGAATGGATATGTAATATATCTATAAAAAAATGTTACATATAATGAAGAACAATACATCTTTTAAATTGAATACACAAACATAACAGATCATACCCAACCAACATACTAGTTGCTCTGATCACAAGTTAATATATAAAAGCTAGATTTTTACATACATTTGATGCAAGACTAGTATTCCATTCTTTAACCTGAGCGAAGGTATTGCATAGGTATAAATAACTTCTGAAGCTAGGAACAGAATGGGCACCTACCTAATATATAAAATCAATATATTAAAAAATAATATTTTAAACTAACATCACACAGATATTAGAACAAAATAAAATTATCTTATATACAAATTAAAGATCTCATATAATTTATCTTACTTTTTAATTTTTTTTTGTTGTTGTTGTTTTTAATTTTTTAAATATTTTAACTAAATTTGATGACCACAAACAAGACAAAGACCTTGTCTATAAAATGAATTTTCGCCACGCTCAGAACACACAACACACTTTCTCACCTTAGAGGCTTGAAGCTTCCTATCAGCTTTGCTGTGCAATTCAAAGCGTTTTAAAACAAGATGCAGCTTTTGCTCCTGATTTCTTACTGAATGCAACTGTCTTAATTCCTTATTTACGCTATTATGCAAACACTTTCCCTCCTCTTCACTCAGCAACCCAATAGTTTTATGCAATTTTACAAATAGTGGCACATTAAAAATGAGTTCATGCATTTTTCGCGTGATACTTTCTTTTGGAAAGCAATCATGAAATTCGATAGCAAATAAATTTATATATTGATGAAGCTCAGTAATTTTGGCATCTGAAAGAAATTTTCGCTTAAATAGAATAGGTTGCAACTTATTAAAAACACTAAACACACGTACAAATCTATTTTTAATAGCTTCATCATCAATAACACTACAAAGTTTATAGTGGTTTCTTAAGACTATTTTGCAATGATTACCTACGAACACATTACCGTGGTACGCTTGTCGCTCAACCTTCATATCTTCAAGGGCTTTATTAAGAGACCTCTCATGAGTCCCCATGCTACTTTTGGATATTTTTTCTAGGTCTTCACACTCCAACTGCAATTTAATATATTCAGTGTCTAAAACTTCGCGTTGTGCACGTATAAAAGAAATTTTTTCAGAAATATAAAGGTCAAGACATTCTATATCTTCACCCTGACATGCTAAACACTCATACTTCTCAATGTCACACAATACACTCTTTTCCGAATCACCAATAATTTCACAAAATTGATGAAACAATTTTTGGCACGTACCACACTGCACCCAATCAATGTTACAATCGTATTTTGTAATTAAACACCTAATACTATCACACATTTCTTGCTGTTTAAAGGTTATTTTTTTATTGGAGGAGTTTAGAGATAATTCAGAAATATTTTTATTAAAAGCTAACCAACGCGCCTGTAGATTTGCAACGTCTACAAATTGATTTCCTAATAAACGTAAAGCTTCTGCTGTTTTAGAACATTCAACGCTTTTAGCAGCCCACAATTCATTCGTTCTCACATTCTCATTATGCGACAAAGACGAAACAGCTTGACAATCTAAAGTCTTACACTCCTTCAACAATAACTTATACAGTTTTAACACAACTCCTAACATAATATGCAAAACAGGTGGCACTACATTATCTAAAGTTATTATGGGGAAAATCACAGGAGCAATAATTGAATTATGAAACTTACCTAAAGTTCTTAGGTTTCCACCTTGTCTATTTTCACACAAGTTCTCATTGTAAGCACTTTACAATATTCGTTAATAAATAGTTTGGGACGTAACGCATAAAGGTTACGTCATCGCAAAAAAAAACGTCAACACAAATGTACGCCTAAAACTAACAAGATTAGTTGTAAAACATGACATTTTTGAAAACATATTTCATAACATAGCTGAAGGCAAGTAAAATAATTTTTTTATTTTCATTTGCATAAAAGGTTGAAATTTTATTAACTTACGTCATCCATCAAAAAATTTATGTTTTGCATTTAAAAACGATTAATTAAAAAATATAAATGCTTTAAAAACAGTCTTTTTGTAAAAAAATCTCTAGGATGACGCAGGAATCTGATAGAATGGGCATTTAGGGTTAAGCATTTCAAATTTCAACTATCAAGCACTGAGCTATGTTATGAAATCTTAGTTGGCCCAACTCATGTTTTGCGGAAAATATGCGAAAATTAGAAAAGTGGTTCTAAATTATTAAAAATATTTTGGCAATATTTATTTTTATACCAATTAATGTAAATATTTATTTAACAAGGAAAGATAGATCTTTTATATTTTTTTAAATGCAAGATGAAAGCATTTATATAAAAAAGTTACTATTAATTTAAAGTTTGTGAATTTTTATACTTTTTATGCGGAAATCCTTTTTTTTGATAAACTCATGACGTCACGCTCGTTTTTATATTGAGTGAAACAGCCGTGAACTACTATGGAATGGCTGTTAGACAAAACTGTGACAATATTTATGTTATGAAAAAATGTATTTGGGCTGCTCTTTACCATAATTCAGACATAATTGACCCGGTTTAGCCACAGGTTTTGTCCAATGAGTGATACAAGTTGGTGTATTTGGCAAGCAGACCAAGTTACAAGTCAAAATCGATATAAAGTGAAATTGAGTGTACCTGTAGCCTTATGTGCTTTGATTAAGCCAATATTTATTGACTTAAGTGCCAATAGTTTGTTAACTAAGTGTTTGCATGGTGGAACCCAAAACAATAACGAATCAATAAACAATGCTATATGAAAAAAGTGCCCCAAAACAAACTTATGTTAGTAAAACAATACTTGAAATAGGTGTATCATCTGCAGTTTCCAGTATGAATGCCAAGTGTAAAACTTAGCATTCATACTGGAAAGTACATGAATAAAGCTATGAACGTATTGAATGCGACACGCATAAGTAATGCATAAAAAAAAACTAGCAAACAAAGGCTTGCAAGAAGAAAAAACTTAGAACTATAAAAAAAGGTTTTTCTGACAAAGAAAAATTAACAGAGCAAGTAGATTCCTATATATCTGGAGTATGTTAGTTTTTTTTAGCAAAAAGTTAGTTATATTTGAAAACATATTTTTTAACAATCATTTTCTCTGTATTTAAATTTTCATACTTAATTTAACTCTAGTTCTACATGTCAAATTGACTTGAAATTTTCAGAGTATGTTCAATGCACTAGTACTAACAAAATGTACCAAAATCAGCATATTTTTGCAAGGTCAAAGCAAGTTATGAATAGTCAAGTCCATTTTTTTATCATAAATTTTTAATACCTTAGTAAAAATACCATAATTTTTTTAAAAGTAATTTATTTTTTACCATTTTGTTAACACCCACGCATATATGCTACCTGCAAAATTTGATAACAATCGGACCATGCAATAAGGAGTTATCTATGTACCATTATGGGGTCCTTTTTTACCTAATTATGCTAATTAATGATATTAAATTAAGTTTTTTTTTTTTAATAATTTTACTTATTTTGTTTATAAGGGAAAAAAGTTATTAAGCAAAGTCTTTATATTGTATTTTTTAAAGAAAATAAATTAAATGGGGATCTACCACCTTAAGTTAAGGCCAATTATTAACAAAACTGTAAGTAGCAAGTGCTGTGACAATAAAACCACATTTTGTTTTTTTTTAAGGCCAGGGCCAAACACAGTGAAGGCCAAGGCCAAAATTTTCAAGGCCAAGATCAACAAATTCAAGGCCAAGACCGTGGCCAATGCCTCAAATTTTGGCCTTAAGGCTAGGCAAAGGACTAACAACTCTGCTTATAGGTTTAGGTTTATTTTTCTGCTAAATGCATTTTATTAATAGCTCAGTGTTTAAGTGCGCTGTAATCAGTGTTATTTTGGGGGTTAAAGACCTCCTTTTAGAGTAATAAATTTTAATATTTTTTTAATCTTGCTTATATATTTATATCGAAAAAAAAATAGTAATGTAGCAAAAAGATTTCTAAAATTTAAAATAAAATTTTAAGTTTTCTTAATTTATAGATATATTCTACGCGATTATTCCTTATAATGCCTGCAAATTCAACAAATGCTAAATACGTTTACGCTTACAGACGTTTGTATGTAACGCTATACAAATGGTCATAAGTCGTAAAAAAAAAAATCTTTCTTATGATTAGGATTAAAAACTAAAGAATAATATCAAACGCAAATCTAAAAAAGTTAAGCCAAAAAAAATTTGCGCATTGACGTCAGTTTGTGGCTAAACAAACTTTTACGCCTCAAGTTTCCTTTTGCATTTATCTTACATTTTTTGATTAATATTAATTATGTTGCATACAATTGCACAAAAAGGTATAAAATTGGTACAGGTATATTATTTCACGGATAAGAGTTTGCATTTGCTACATTAGTAAAAAATAAATAGTTTTTGTCTTCATTAGAATATATCCTATTAAAATAGGATATTTACAATATTTTTAGCGTATGTGACTCGAAAAAAACTAGAAAAGCCATCTAGAAATAAGATTTTTATTTAAATTTTTTTGGAAAACTTAAAGATATATGGATTATATTTTAATAAAATATTGTAAATATGTTTTCCTAAAAAATTTAAATAAAAATCTTATTTCTAGATGGTTTTTATAGTATTTTTCGAGTCACATACGCTAAAAATATTATAAATATACGCTATATATATATATATATATATATATATATATATATATATATATATATATATATATATATATATATATATATATATATATATATATATATATATATATATATATATATATATATATATATATATATACATATATATATATATATATATATGTATATATATATATATATATACATATATATATATATATATATATATATATATATATATATATATATATATATATATATATATATATATATATATATATATATATATATATATATATATATATATATATATATATATATATATATATATATATATATATATATATATATATATATATATATATAGGGGAGACCGGGGCTAGTTGGCCGCAGGGGTAAGTTGACGAATTGCGTTTATCTTTAAAGCCTTTCATCAGAAAGTGATAAAAATTACACAGAATCTTCCTAATTGACTGTTTCATCATTCAATGTAGTATTGTCAGGATTCGCGCATGCGCATGGGAGATATTAAGATTTAAGTGTTTTTTGGACAAAAGCGTAACTTTTGAAACATCGCTTCCTTTTTACTTTACAAAGAAAATAGTTAGTCAAATGGAAAAAAAATTATTGTAAAAGTTCTAGCCACAATTGGTTTACTATATTCAGTTTGACTTTTTTTAAAAGTTGCCGTTTTTCAGGATCTATAGACTGTTTATTGAAAAAAAAGCCTTCGGGGTAAGTTGACAAAATTTTTACGGGGTAAGTTGGCTCATAGCATTTACTATGGAGAAAAATATTTATTTTTATAAAAATAATTTTTTTAATTCTTTTAATTTTTAACAATATTGAAAAAACTTATTCTTACAAAAAAATTATAAAAATTTTTTTTTTAGGTTTTTTGTAACAGGTAAAAAGAGGGCTGCTGTTTTGGCTGTTATACGTACTAATATTTAGCACAAGCTAAAAATAATATCAAATTATTAGCTTAAATTGTTGCCAAAATTAATAGGTAAAAAATTTCTATTAATTTTGCACTTAATAGTACATTAATAATCACGTTTATAGTTTGCGTCAACTTACCCCGTGGTGGGGTAAGTTGGCGCAATTTTTTTTTTTTTTTTGAGGGCCCCGTAAGGCCCCAAGAATTTTTTTTTGTAAATCCATGAAACTTTTATAAGTTACCCAAGTTCATACGCTTTGAGACTACACTTTAATATTTTCAAAAAAGTGTGCTATTAGGGCTACAGAGCTCATAGAGTAAAAACCGAGCCAACTAGCCCCGGTCTCCCCTATATATATATATATATATATATATATATATATATATATATATATATATATATATATATATATATATATATATATATATATATATATATATATATATATATATATATATATATATATATATATATATATATATATATATATATATATATGTATATATATATATATATATATATATATATATATATATATATATATATATATTTATATATATATATATACATATATATAAATGCAATGTGAAGTTATATATATATATATATTTTTAAAAAATACATTTGTAATTTAAAAGCTTATTACTATTATTATTATTATTATTGCTATTATTATTATTATTATTATTATTATTATTATTATTATTATTACACTACTATATTATTATTATACCATAATACTATTATTACTGTTCAGATTTTCTGTTTTAAATATATAGTTTATTCTTTTAGTTTGTGTATCGACTTCTCACGAATCATACACAGAGTCGATTGTCGATGCAATAATTATTAATTCGTTAAAGCGGGCAACTTTTGTTCGTGTTAAAGTGCCTTAAATCCAACAGATATCATTGTTACGATATTACTTTGTTTGTAAATTGTTTTAAAAAATAAATTTAAAAATAACTTTTAAATAAATTTTATATTTTTCTTGTTTTTTTAACCAACAGGTTCTTTCAAACAATTTAATAATAGTACCTATGGATTTGGGAATATTTTCTGAAAAATAACGTCTTTTAAAGGTTTAAAAGACGTTTTTTTATGGTTTAATTTGGGTTATTTAAGAACGTTTTTTAAACGACTTTTTGTAGAACGTTTTTTAAACGCTTTTTTAAAAACGTTTTTTAGGTATTGCCATTCTGAAAGTTTAAAAAAAGTTTTTTTTTTAGTTAAAAAAACGTTTTAAAAACGTTCATGTGCTTACTAGGTATGTATTATGTAGTTCTAGGGGACGTTGTCAGAGTCCTTCATATTTATGAACCTGAGTGCCCTTTAGAACATGAATCACTGTTCTAATAAATTTTAATTTAATCTTATCTAGTTTAATCTAGTCCTTTAAAATCAATATACTTGAATTAACTTATGTAAGTTAAGTCAAGTAAATTGATTTCAAATAAATGGGACTTTTTTCAATTAAAATTTCACTTATTTAGTCGAATACTTTCGCGGTTCAAAGTTTTCTAGTAATTTGAGACTTGAAACAAATGGTTCAATATATAAAAAAATCTACTGATATAAGAAAACAAAAAAACAAAAAAATCTAAAAATAAGCAATGACAACCAAAGTAACGGACCTCTAGACAAGCAAAATTTTTATACTTTGCAAGTGGGTAAGGCAAAACAGGACAATTAAAAAGCAGCAACTCCTTGTTGATTGTAAAGCTTTAAAAATAATAAAAAAGTTAAAAATATCTAATGTTTAAACATGTTTAGATATTGAACTTTCAAAAAAGTAACATATTAACTACACGCCCATACACCCATACACCACCAAAAAGAAACAATAGCTAAAATAAAAAAAACCATTTGTGTTTTATTGTAAAATACCACCGCTCTGCCCTAACCCATTTTTTAAAATATTTGGTTAGTACGACTAAATTTAAAATTTAACTATATACTATTAATCACATAAATCGCACAAAAAGTATCCTGAAACTATTTGACAACCTTTTTGATAAGCTGGTTTATTAGCATTATGCCAAATTTAAATATGCCATATTTATCAGCAGCTTTTCTAATTCTAAGTTTCTTTTTACTCACAACTAAAATTGCATTTCTTCCCATTTTGGATGATTGATCTTTCTTATACAAGTTCATTGTATACATCACATTATTTATAATCGAAGTTAATTTATAAAAATAACAATTTCTTTGAATTTATCACTAAAATTGCTATATTAGGAAACTAAAATTTTAGATTAAAATAAAAAACATGAAACTGTTCTCAACATCACAAAATGGTAGTAATTTTGTCAATTATATAAATAACTTATTGTCCTGATATGCCCCATAACGTCATTTTACTGAAATTAAAAAAACTTAAGCTTGTAACAATACAAAATGAACCTTTGCCAGGCATTTCATGTGTCACTATGAACCAAATAAAATATCCATAGCACCACTATTTTACAGTATAAAAATATTCAATGTGATAATAATGGGAGCAATCCGATAAAATTATTACTTTTGTCCAGTTAAAATTCATTGTGGTTAATGGTTGCTTTGCAATTTTAAGTATTCAAAGCAACCTAAAATTAAAACTAATGTCACTATTGAAACCGCAATCTTCAAATTATTAGACAGCGCCAAAATGATTTTTAAATTTTTCTTTATAATGAGTTAATAGTTTGTCCGCTTAAAGTGAATTCTGGCATAACATCAATAACTCACGCATCATTTCTTGTACTTAATAATTGATACATACTACCCAGTGGAAAAAAAGACATCTTTAGACAAATAAAAGGCGTCTTTTATATGACTTGTTATGCCTTTTTATAATCAGCCAAAATAAAGACGTGGTAAGACGTCTTTTAAAAAGACGTCTTCAAAAAAGAGGTCGAAAAGACGTCAATTGGTTGTTAATAAAGAAATCATTATTTGCTTAAGAAAATTAAAAATAATTATAGCCAATAGAACCTAACAAAAATGGGTTTTAACCCACAGTATCGTAATTACGATACTGAGTAACGATTTTTGTTACGTTCTGATTGGCCCGTTTTTTGTTTACAAAATACTTTTATATAACTTTTATGTGAAACGTTTTTGTATAGGAAATTTAAATTAAATTAACTTTTTTCGGTAAGCGGGTTTATTTAATGATCTATATAATAATAATATATATATATATATATATATATATATATATATATATATATATATATATATATATATATATATATATATATATATATATATATATATATATATATATACAACTGTAAGCATGAAAATAGCAGTGCTTGGAATATTTTGAATATTATTGAGAAATTTTTTTTACTAATTACTAAAAAATTTTTATTATATTTGTTTTGACACTTATATCTAATAGAATAAAAAAAATCACATCAATAGTAGTTTTACATTTTATTCCAGAAACAAAACAATAATATTAAAAAAAGGTTGCAGTCATTGAAATAGCAGTCGTATCTAAAAATGGAAAAAAAAATTTTTTTTTTAGAGTTAAACATTCAAAAAGTTAATTTTTTAACATTAAAAAGTTAAAAACAAGTATAATATAATAATATATTTACCTTTAGTATTTTGTTGCAAAACCTTTGTTTTGAATAACGGCTAGGCAACGCCGATACATTGAGTCAACAAGGCGTTGACATTTTTCTTCGGGTATTGCGTACCATGCTTGTTGAATAGCTATCCATAACAGCTGAGCATTAGTTGGATTAGCAGCAGAGACTGCTTTTTTAACGTCTCTCCATAAGTTTTCAATGGGGTTTAGGTCGGTTGACTGAGCAGGCCACTTCATAACCTCAACCCTATTAACCTGAAACCACTCCTTTGCCTTATGACTAGTGTGTTTTGGGTCGTTATCTTGTGGGAAGACCCATTTTAGCGGCATGTCTTCAACAGCATAGAACAGCATGGTATTATTGAGTATGTTGACATATATATGTTGGTCCATGATACCATTAATCTTATAAATAGGGCCAACACCATTATATGAGAAGCAGCCCCATACCATGACACTTTTTTATGGGCTAATTCAGATGTTGCTTTGTGAACTGCAAACGTTTAGCGGTATGTTTTTTTTGTCAACAAAGGAACCTTTCGTGGACTGTGTGCATATAAACTGTTCTCTCTTAAGCGCCTACGAACAGTTGTGTCACTCACATGTAAATCAAGATCATCTTTGACTTGCTTGGCCGATGAAAATAGTTTACTTTTAACATACCTTACAATTTTCGGTCTTCTTGTGCGGTAGTCTTACGTTTTCTACCTCGTTTTTCAACTTTTGCTTTATAATTTAAGGCATTTGAAATCATCTTTGCTGAACATCCGATAACATTTTGTATATATGAGTAAGATTTACCCTCTCTATGATGCTTCAAAATAATGTTGCGTTCTATTGGTGTACAATGACGTCCTCGACCCACTTTGAAAGGTTTAGAAAAAGCTTTTACCATTGAGCATACACAGATAAATAAAGTATATATTATAATTGAAGTTATACTTACTTTTCCTGTGAAAATTACAAAAATTTCTTTAAATTTTATAAACTAACTTTAAAACCAATACAACCACTGCTATTTTAATGCATTCTCTCAATTACAATAATTTTATTAAAAATAACGGTATTCTTGGATGAATTGAATTCTCGTATGCTCAATTTACTTATCTCATTATTGTAAATACACACACAAGAAATTTGTTGTATATATATATATATATATATATATATATATATATATATATATATATATATATATATATATATATATATATATATATATATATATATATATATATATATATATATATGTATATATATATATATATATATATATATATATATATATATATATATATATATATATATATATATATATATATATATATGTATATTGATCGGAAGAAGCAAAAGTGGATGGCGTGGTGCCAGTAAGATGGTATCGATATGATCTAGTCTCAATTAAGTTAGTCGCAGGTAAGTGTTTAAAAAAAGTTTTACCATTTATTTTTAGACTAATTTTTTCATGTATTGTGCTTGAAGAACGTTGTTTATTACATATTGAATTAAATTATTTATTTTCAGACGAAAAATAAAACCTGTAAACAATTTCTCTCTATATTTACTTATTCAAGTGTCAGTGAAACGAACGATAGAAAAAAAGAAGCATTCAGTAGGCTTGCAATTTTTTATTTATTTATTTTTAAATGATCTTAATAATTTTGTTGTTTTTATTTAGTTGAATGATGAAATTGTTTATACAAAAGATTTAATCTTTAGAAATGTTCGCAAAACCTTTGGTTTGGATACAAAAAACCAAGTGAAAATGATACTGGAAAGGTACACTTTCTTATATCTAAACATCATTGCAGTTTTCTAGTCTTCATTTTTGTTTTTGTGTATTTCATCTGTGTTGCTAATGATATTGCCAGTTTTTATGATTTTATGTTGTTAAGTAAAAGATCCTAATGTTTCAGGCTAAAAGAGCTTTGACTAATACTTTTTTCTAGTTTAAATGAATAACAATTCGCAAGGTATATTAGCTGAATTATCTTTTTATTTTGATAGTCTTTTGTCAATAACGGATTTTTAAATTGTTATGAGTATACATCACTTAATTTCAGCAAAATTCAATTAAAAAATCATGTTATAGAAGACGGAAAAATATCAATATCTGTTTTCAATAACTTGGCTTTCATTACAAATCTGAGAGGTGCAAATGTTTAGCTTGATTTAAGTACTACATAATAAAATACATCGTTGTACAGTCATTTTGATGGTTGTAAATCTATTTAGCACACTCATTTTTATATATTTTTAGACTACCGTTTAACTCCTGTCCCAATCTAACCTAGTGGGTTCAAACCGATGACCGCGCTGGAAACACGAGTAGATTAAAATGATCAGTCCTTTTGAATTAATAGTCGGTAAGTATAAAGTGCTCCACTCAGCTTATCAAGTTTCGTTTACTTTTTTCGTATTACATTTAAGCAATAGACTGTTTTTTATGCTCACTCGTTTTTTAGAAGTGGTAACCAGCTAAAAGTCGTAACCTAATCGTATGAAAGAATTTCTCGACGTGATATTGTTAATTTTATTCAACAACGCCAAGAAACAGAGCTCGCTCAAGTAAAAGGAAAGAAAGAGAAAGATGAAAAAATATTCTGTTGAACAATACTATTGTTTTATTTATAAATTATTGTCCTATATCTAAACATATAAAAGATGTAGTAAATGCTTCCTCTTTTATATTGACATCTAAAAAAGGTTTTTTTTTCGGCATCGGAAAAAGCTTTTTGTCATACTTTGTATGAAGAGCTATTATCATTTTTATTTGAAAAATATAGCTTTTTATATAAGAAAAGTAGGAGTACCATAGTGTATAGGATACTATAGTAATAAGTATGGCAAAAAAGTCGTTCTGACTCTGAGAAAAAATACTTTTTTAGAAGTGCGTAATTGATAAACAAAGACGTCTTAAAAACGCATTTTTTATGTCTATTCAAGACAAGATTAAGTTAAAAAAAGACGTCTTTTCGATGTCGAAAAAAGATGTCTTTTAGATTTGCATATTCGACTTAAAAAAGACGTTTTATAGACGCATTTTTTATGTCTTTTTATGACAAGATTAAGATAAAAAAAGACGTCTTTTCGATGTCGAAAAAAGATGATTTTAGATTTGCATAATCGATTAAAAAAAGACGTCTTAAAGACATCGTAAATAAGATTTTTAAAGACGTCTTTTTGACATCTTTTTTCCCACTGGGTAATTTATTATGCATATTGTTTTCCTGTAAATCAGAACTTCTCCACCTCATTTATTTTTTTGTCTCTAAAAGAATCTAAATAATTTTTGATTACAGATCAATGATTTGTAAAATGTTTCGGAAACAAATTGAGGTGCGTAAAAAAGTTGTAAACTTTTTTTGCAAAAGTCCATCGACTTTATATTGCTTGATTGCTAAACGTACAAATGTGCTAAAATCTAAAGTCATTGATATTATAAAAAAGTTTAAGACTACTCAAAGCTTTGAAATAAAACCTGGAACTGGAAGAAAGAAAACTTTCCAAAAAGGTAAAGTTGATTTATAGTTCAATATCAAGAAGTCCGAAAGTCACAGCAAGATCTAGCACAAAAACTCAAGACTTTGCGCTCATCTATTAAAAAAATAATTAAAAAGGCTGAAAATAAAGCATTTTAAAAGAAAAATACACCTCAGAAAAGCTTAAATGGTAAAATTCAAGGATTTCGACGCGAATATAAGTTGTTTAAAATAATAGCGGATAAAAGTATGTGCATAATTGAAGATTACGAAACATATTGCAAGGCGGATTTTTCACAACTTCCTGATGATCAATTTAAAAATATTTGAAAAAAAAAGTTTGCATCCAAGTCCTTGTGTGGCAAGCAATTTGTAGCTGTGATATATAGTCCTATTGTTTTGTAAATAAGAAGACCTTGACTGCCAATCTCTACATAAAAGAATGTCTCTATAAAAGACTTTTGCCATTTCTGAAATAATACAAATACTGATGTCTCTTTTGGCCAGATCTTGCTGCTTCTCATTAATCTAAAAAAGTTCTACTGTGGTGAATAGATTATAATGTGAAAATTGTTCCTAAAAATGCAAATCCTCCAAATCATCATGAAGAGCGCAAGATTATAGATTTTTGGGCAATAGCTGAAGAAGTTCTTTTTAAGACAGGTTGAATAACAAAAAATGAAAAAGACTTTCAATAAAAGTTGATAAATGCCACCAATAAGGTAAAAAAAGAAAATATCTGCAAAATGATGACATCAACTTGCTATAAATTTTGATTTATTGCCAAACAGCCCATCAAGCTCCTTAAAATTAAGTTGAAACCCTAATTGATGTAAAAATATTTAATATAAAAAAAATAAAAAATAAAAATAGTTAAAATAATAAGCATTTATGGTTTTAGAGAAATCTCAATTTAAAGTTGATCGGGTTTTTCCGTATCCACCCGATAATTGCTTTTCTATCAACTAAGCTGTTGTTTATTTTGTTTAAAGACTGATTTTGGTTAACTTTTTGTCTGAACATTTTTATGTAATACACTATTGAGACATTTTTGTATCCATCAATTTGATTTGCTTACAGTCAAAACGTCAGATTTTTGGAAACACTACTCCTTAATCAAAGAAAAATATGTATCTAGTTGTTTTTTAAAGTTGTTCCATGATGCGGCAGATATGATATTAGGATATGAATATTCAGATATGAATATTACGGACTTTCTTAAGGGGTGGTTTAGGGATATTAAATTTCGACACCATCTTTATAGGGGATAAAAGCACATAAACAAAACCAACAACAGTTGTGAAGAGAATATTTTTTTCAATTAAGAAAATACAGTGGATAATTTTAAATAAAAAACAATTTTTAAAAAATGATTTTTAGACCATTGCTCACCTACAAATTGCACCTTACATGAGTTGCGGATCAGAATATATTAATTTAAACAGTATCCTTTCCGTGCATAAAAAACAAAATAAAATGCATAATGACGTTTTGTAGTCGAAGTTTTCTTGGATTCTACAAGCATCCCACCTTCAATTATCTCTTTAATCAAAGAAGACTCAATGTATCATTCTATAACTTCATCTGTTTTTAAAAGTTATACTTTGATTATAAGAGAAAGCAGTTTAGGACAGCCAGAAAAACTGTGAATTTTAAAACGGATTTTAGTTCACCTGATGTTCACGTTGCTTGTTAGTTATAAAAATCTTATGGAGAAAAATTATTCCTGCTGTAGTTTTATTTAAAAGTAAGATTCCACCGATATTTTATTTTGAATTGCTGGTTTCAATAATTTTATTTTTGAACTATTGGTTTCAAAAAATGTAGATATGTCCTTTTATTGTTATTATTTATAAAAAACCTTCATGAAGCATAAGAAAAAATATCACAAGTTCAAAAATGATATTGTCAAAGTAAAAGGCTTATTTTCTATGACCCTGTCTAACCAAATCAAACATATATCAGTACGCCTTGCTTTTAAAAAAATGAACACAAAACAGTTATTGTCATAAACCTAGAAAAATAGAAATTCCAGAGAGATGTTATAAAAATAAAATATCAAGTCAAAAATGAAGGAAATAAATATTTGAATTTTATTGTCACAATGTTTTATCTTCACGTGTAAAATCTACATCACTTTCTCTACTATCTCTTTATCAAAAAGTTTACTGGGAGAAGTAATATCATTTGCATAATGGAAAAAAAAAATTATACTGCTACAAAATCTACTAAAAACATTATTTTACTAAAATTGTTATATAAATAATCACAAGAAATGTGTTTAAGTAAAGAAAACAATTTTCTATCCTTTCATCTTATTTACAATGATATTCAGCAACATATACAAAGAAATTTAGCTGAAATAAATATTACCACTGAGAAAATATACATAACTGATCCTATTAAATACATAGATTATAATAAAATTTAAAAAAATTCAGACTCATGGCTAAACAAAGTAACTTGAGTCGAAATTCTTGTTGTGCATATTCTGGAAAAAATTCAAAAGCTTATTGTACCACACTAGTTTTCACTATCTGGTATTAAATAGTATAGAGATGTAAATATTGCTGAAAAAATACAACTTCCATGTGCTGAAATACCATTATACATCAAATTCCATGATACTTATTCAGTTTGTGTATTATTATAGTGAGGAAACTTAAGAGTGCTGAAATTAAAATTTGCAGTTTGAAATTGTGTTGAACTTTTTGAAATTGTGCACAGTCTATAGTATAAATATATATATATATATATATATATATATATATATATATATATATATATATATATATATATATATATATATATATATATATATATATATATATATATATATATATATATATATATATATATATATATATATATATATATATATATGTATATAGATATGTATATATATATATATCTATATATATATATATATATATATATATATATATATATATATATATATATATATATATATATATATATATATATATATATATATATATATATATATATATATATATATATATATATATATATATATATTTTAAACGATGTCCATTATTGACAAATTACCAATGCCTTTACAATCTTAATACACAATAGTAAAGATGGGCTAGTAATATCAAATAAAATATTGCAGTTGGATAAAATATACTTTCATTATAACGGATTATTTTTGATTAATGTATTAAGTTTTAATAACTTTGTATATAAAGATTTACTTTTCACTTTTAATAATAATTGATTATTAAATTTTGGGAGGACTTTTACTTTTATAGTCTCTAATTTTATTTTTCTAGTATCTTTCTGCATTACCTTCATCTAGTCTTTTTTTAATGGTTTATCTTTTTACAATGAAAAAAAACAACAAAAATAAATTATTTTGTCATTATTTTGTCTATTATATTAAGAAAAGATATTTTAAAATTATTCTTTAAGAAACCGTTGAAATGATAGGAAATAGTAGGATGAGTTTCTTGAATATTTCGGGTTGTTGTTTCATTGTATATAAATTCTATTTATATCTATCGGAAGGTTTTGGTTCGTAAATGATTAAAGAATTAACTAATAATAATTAATAACAGATTAAATTAATCTGTTTGAGTTCAATTTTTCATTTTTTGCATAAACTTTTATGAATAAAATACTGTATTACTAACATAGATTATAGATGTTACCTATATCTGAACTCCAATCTTCATAAAATTAATCCGTTTGACCAATTTATGGAAGTTAAGAAGATTGAACTAAAACAAAGTATTATTCAATAATACTTTATCAAGTCCCATCTCCTTTTTTTTGTACCAACTTTATTGTAACATAGATATGAAGTATAAAACCACTTTATATAGTTAATGTCTTTGTAATATTAGTTATTTTAACAAAAAACACTCAAATTTTGACTACCAAAGTCATTTAAAAAATCTAAAACAAAGAAAAACCTTTAATAATTAATTATACAAAGCCACCATTTCGTTCATTTATCCCCTATGAAAAATTCATACAATAAAACCGCACGTTGTGAAAGTCCCTAATGGAAGTAAATTCCAGTCAGGTACGACGCAATTAGTGAAAAAAAATTCTTGTGAGCACATTGCAATATTGCTTGGCGTTAAATTTTTTTTTCAATTATTTTTATATGCTCTTATAAAAAAATTTACATAATGGCACTAACAATACAATCTAAATAAATCCATTTTGCACATTTTCTAAACCAACATCATCAATGTGGTAGTGTTTTTAGAAGTTCAAAAAGTGCTCTACATTAATGGAAACAAAGAATAATATAGGGTAAAAGAATAGTAAAAGAATAATTAAACAAAGAATGGTAAAATTACTCTACATGAAAGCAAAGAAAAGTACACGTTAGTAATTTTATCAAACAATTAAGTTTGAAACAAAATTATGCTCAGAACAGAAAAATAAGAATTGTTTTTTGTTTTTTAACAATAATTTATGTATTAATAACAATTTCCATAATTTTAAAGGAATGCACTATGTGTCATTGAGTCACAGCAATCGTTTAAATGCAGTTCATGTATGGCAATGCAACGGAAGAAGCAACTTTGCCGAGTTCATGTAGTTAGTTTTTTGAAAATAAATTGCGAGTATTTTAAGAGAAATATAATATCCTTTTAATCCTTATTTAATTTTCAAAGTAGCAATCATCAAGTATTTCTAGTTGGAGTTTAAAAATATACAATGGTTTTATAATATATAAAACCATTGCGGATTTTTCAAACTAAAAAACTTTTAGTTTGAAATATACGCAGAATTAACACAAATAAAAATATTATGCGATATTAACAAAAATAAAAATATAAAATAATAAAAATATTTAAACATGTAGCCTCAAAAAGATAAATATTTTTGTTATAATTTTTCTTTAAGATAATCATAATAGTATGTATATTGCTTCAAGTCCCAGCTTCCCAGTTTCAGCTTCCCCAGTTCCAGCTTCCCAGTTTCAGCTTCCCCAGTTTCAGCTTCCCAGTTTCAGCTTCCCAGTTTCAGCTTCCCTAGTTCCAGCTTCCCCAGTTCCAGCTTCCCAGTTTCAGCTTCCCAGTTTCAGCTTCCCAGTTTCAGCTTCCCCAGTTCCAGCTTCCCAGTTTCAGCTTCCCCAGTTTCAGCTTCCCAGTTTCAGCTTCCCAGTTTCAGCTTCCCTAGTTCCAGCTTCCCCAGTTCCAGCTTCCCAGTTTCAGCTTCCCAGTTTCAGCTTCCCAGTTTCAGCTTCCCAGTTTCAGCTTCCCCAGTTCCAGCTTCTAATCGTAAAAACAAAGAGAAAAAATTTTGCACAAAAATGGAAATGTCTAAAAGCAGTTTAATTCAAAGGCAGAAAATTTTTTTGAAATAATTTAAGATGTTGTAAATTGCCATTGTTGTAACCTTGTTGCAGCATCTATATATTAATTTCTTAATAATAAGATTTTTGAAAATTTTCTAATTGTATAATTTTATAATATTATAATTACAGTTGTATAATTTTCTAATAAAATATTTCCTTATAGTTTATTATTATTTCCATAATGAATTCAACCTAAAAGTTTAACAGTAAATTTCTCATAAAAGGTAATTTTGAGATGTTACGGTTTTGCATTTGTACAGCGATATGAAAATTGTATTTATAGTAAATATGCTTAATTAACTATTCACATATATGTGATTAATACTGAAAAACTTATTAGTGCAATTTTGCAATTAATTGCAATTTTGTTCTTGTAACTAAATATTATTTTAAAAAATAACAACTAGAAAAAAAAAGTTTTTTTATTGTTACAATATTTTAAAAACAAAAAGTATTATTAATCAAAACCAAAATTGTGGTTCAAAATATAAATTAAAATTAAATGAAACCTATGCATAAAACATCTGAAACACCTGCAAACGAGGAAAGTATGAATACTAAATTTATTTAAAAAACTTTTTGAAAATTATCAATCAAACAAAAAATTTTAAAAACGAAAAGAAATTAAATTACTATACAATACACGCAGAACAATCTACGCAGAACAATCCACGCAGAACAATCCACCCAGAACAATCCACGCAGAACAATCCACGCAGAACAATCCACGCAGAACAATCCATGCAGTACAATCCACGCAGTACAATCCAAGCAGAACAATCCACACAGAACAATCCACACACAACAATCCACGCAGAACAAACGCTAAACAGTAAGATAAGATATTAAAAATAAACAATACCATAATTTTAATACGAAATAAAAATTAGATGATCAAGACAAAAATAAGTAGTGATGGCTTTTTCGGTTTGGTTATTTTAGTTTTTGAGATTGTTTTCAAAGAGATATTCAACTTTAAGGTTTTTTTTTCTAATAAATTTTTTTAATAACAATCGTTTATATCTATTTTTGAATTTTTCTAGAGAAGGTTAGAAGAGTTTTTTTTCAACATTGAATGGCCCTCAACATTGAATTTGAAATGTATGGCCTGCAATATTGAATTTGAAATAAACTGAGTTTTACATAAGAATGAAAAATTTATCGTATTTACTCAACAAAATTTATTTAAAATATTGTGAAGTATTTATAAGAAATTTTGGTAAACTAGGAGTAAAAGATATATAGGAGATACATAAGATATATAGGAGATAAACCATGTTTTGATTGAAACATGAACAGCTTAACTTGGTATATATTAAGCTTATTATCATTGAGTTCCTTATAAACAATAAATTTCTTTAAAAGAGATTCTTCATTAAGAGTTTTGTTAACGCCAAATATTATCCTGCATGCAAGAATTTTGTTTACCGTAAATATTTTTAAGTTTTCTATAGTTGGTACTTCCCCATGCATTATTGCAATAGCAAAGATAATTACGAATAAAAGAAAAAATACTATTCATATATAGTAAATCTTATTAATACAAGGAATCAAAATATATGGAATAATGTAATTAGTAATGGAAACGCCAGACTATCTTAACATATAATTAAAAAAAAATGTCAGGAGGTAATTAAGGAGCAAAAGAATTTCCCATATAATAATACTAAACTGCCATAAAATAATAATCTCTTTTTTTAAAGACTCAATATTTAGAAATGGTTTAACTCAATAAAGCACAGATATATTTTAGAGATTTTATTTTCAATTGATTCAATAAGAGATTTTTATGATATATTTTCATCTAATATCACTCCAAGGAAGTTGGATTTTTGATAGCTATTGATCATAAAGGGAATAGAAATTTTTAATGGATGGTACTTACTAAGTTTGTGAAAATTTAGTTTTCGACTTAACGAAAGTTTTTAACTTTTAATCTACTCATTAATTTTTAATAATTCTTTATTTAAAATTCTTTATTTAAAATTCTTTATTTAAAATTCTTTATTTAAAATTCTCTATTTAAAATTCTTTATTTAAAATTCTTTATTTAAAATTCTTTATTTAAAATTCTTTATTTAAAATTCTTTATTTAAAATTTATCCAGGTTTTTAATATTATTGTTTGAGTAAAAAAGATTAGAGTTTTCCGTAAAATAAATAAAATATCAAAATTTAGATGGTATTTATAAATCATTTATATTAAGTAGGAATACTAATGGTCCTAAAATTGATACTTGGGGAACATCACAAGTTAAAATGTGTTTATTAGTTTTATTAACTCTATATACTATGTATTGTTTTCTGTTTTATATTTCTCAAGGTTAAATCCTTGGCCCTATACTCTTTTAAATAAAAATTAACGATCTCCTAGAAATTCTTACATATAAGGTGGCATTGTTTGATGATGATGTTACCATTTATATCTGTCTTGATAAGAAGCCAACACTCTTGGACTGCTTGAAGGGAAAATTTGAGCATGAAAAGAATCTCACTTCTGCTGTAGCATGGAGCTCTCAGTGGCTGGTGAACCTCAACTCAGATAGAGCTCAGTTTTTTTCAGCTAATTGTTATCGCATTACTATAGATCTTTCTACATTTATGAACAATAATTTACTTGATGAGTCATCTACCCTTCGTCTTCTAGGATTGACTTTTACTTCTAAACTTTCTTGGAAATCATATATTAAATCCGTTGCAAAATTAACATCTGCTAAGGTTGCATCTCTTTATTGTGCTCGACACTTTCTTACTGCGGATTCTATTCTTTATCTCAATAAATCTCAAATCTGTCCTTGTATGGAAAACTGTTGTCATTTCTAGATCGGATCTTCCAGTGATGCCTGTTATCTTTTAGATAAGGTGCAAAAACGCATTGTAAACATTGTTGGAGCTGCTCTTGCAGCCAACCTCCAACCATTATCACATCGTTGTAATGTTGCTTCTCTTTCTCTTTTCTATAAATACTATAATAGGGACTGCTCTAAAGAGCTAGCGTCTCTTGTGCCATCTACTAAAACTCATTCTCATGTTACTATTTTATCAAGTTTCATCCCTCTACTGTAACTGTTTCTAAGTGCTCCAAAAGGTCTTATTCATCTAGTTTTTTTCCTCGAACATCAGATCTTTTGAATTAGCTTCCTTAATCTTTATTTCCTGACATAATTTGCAATCTTCTAAGTTGCCTGTTAATCGTTATTTTGCTTTAAAAACTTCATTGTTTCTCTTCCCGTAACTTCCAGCTCTAATAGTGTTTGCTTGCAGTATTGTTGGAAGTGAAGACTTTTAAAAAATAAAAATAAAAAAACTTAGGCCATATAAAAATGTTTTACCAAAAGTTGCACTTATTAGAGCTTGGTAAAAAAACCACCCAACATGCATCACTCGTCAATATGGGGGGAAAAATGTTTTTTTCAAAATATTAATATAATTTATTTAACTAGATAAAAAAATATTTAGGAATTTAAAATTTTTTTGTTTCATTAATTTAAGCATAATACAAAAGCTCATCGGAAAAATTAAAAGCTGACAAAGCATACTGCGCAAAACAAAACTATGTTTAGAAAAAAGTACCCATATAAAGTTATTTAGTACCCATATAAAGTTATTTAGTACCCAAATAAAGTTATTTAGTACCCAAATAAAGTTATTTAGTACCCATATAAAGTTATTTAGTACCCATATAAAGTTATTTAGTACCCATATAAAATTATTTAGTACCCATATAAAGTTATTTAGTACCCATATAAAGTTATTTAGTACCCAAATAAAGTTATTTAGTACCCATATAAAGTTATTTAACACCCATATAAAGTTATTTAGTACCCATATAAAGTTATTTAATACCCATATAAAGTTATTTAGTACTCATATAAAGTTATTTATGTAAAAAATGTTATTTTGAGGAGAATATTAACTTATAACTTTTGAGCGCCAAATGATTTTTTTATGAAGCCTTAAAAGTTTTTTTAACAAGCCTGAAATTATTTTTTTTTCAGTAATTAAATGTATATAAAAAAATGTAGTCTTGTAACTAATGAATTAACAAAATGTAGTCTAGTAGCTAACCTTTTTTTGAAATCTCATTTTTGAGTTTTATTTCCAAGCTCTAAAAAGCGCAATTTAAGCAAAACATCCATATATGACATATATATAAACATATATAAGTTCAAAATTTAGAATTTACCTGAAATTTTCTTAACTCAAATACTAAGGAATTCCTGGAACTCGTGTTAAAATTTACACACTTATTGTGGGTAATTTAAACCAATGATCGGTTTAAATTAGAAATGGAATTTAGCTAAGCATACCACATTTTAAATTGAATAAGATTTTTGATTACTTATCGTAATTCAGTTATTATTCTACGAATATTTTTATGACGTTATTTTTTAAATAAGTTTATGCGTTATAAATGTTTTTCTTTATCGTAAATTTATGTGTTTTACATTATTTTTACTGTATTACTTTTTTTTATTTTTTTTATAACCATTTTCATTTATTTTTGTAATTTTTTTTTCATTTTAAAGTTTATTGAATCAATTAAAAGTAAGTAAAAATAACTGTAATTAATATATAGTAATTACATACATGTCGCAATTCTTTCGCTAGATCGGTATAAAATTGTTTTTAAAAGTTTTAATAACTACGAGTAATTTATTTTATTCAAATAATGGAATGCTTTATAATAGAATAAATTATCTGTTTGCAACTATTTATAAGCTTAAAGAAACAAAAACATATTTTTCTTACTTGTCAGTCGAATCGTGGATTAGTTTTTATGTTCGTTACAATATTAATAAAGTTCATTCATATATATTTGTTTACTTACTTAAAAAAAGTATTTAAAATAATTTTTTAACTATTTAAAATTTTTACAAAGGTAAACAACAAAGTCTATAATCGTCATCAAACAAATTCAAAAAGTAAGTTAAAACCTGTTACTACTTATTGTTCTATTTTGATATTTTTCATAAAAAATTATAAAGTTAAATTTCTAAAAACAAGAATGTTAAATCATACAAATTTAATGTTAATATAATGCCCAAATTAACTTTAAGTTGGTATCCTAAAAGTTAAATGTGGAACATATATGGCAACTGAATATTAACCACATATTTAGAAACAACTCTACTGCTGTGTGTGTGTTGTAGTAGTTGTGGTGGAGGTGGTATGTGTTTGTATTTTTTTATGTGTGTGAATGGGGGAGGGAGAGGGAAGTGCGGGGAAGTGGGAAATGAGCTAGCGATCGCTTAGCGATTTTCATACACTTTTTTTTTCTTATTTCATTTTTCTCTAATGCCTTTAACTTCACTAAAAGTTCGATTTTTAGCGTTGAGGCTATTATAATTATGAGAATAATTAAACTTTAAACATTGTGATTTTGTAGCAATGCGTCGCTAGCTACAAATTGTAGCTTTGTAGCTAGCTACAAAGTGTCTGCAAATCTATAGCTGGTTGATAGCTATATATTAAAATTTTTTGACAGCAATTTTATTACAATATGACACCAGCTACAATAGTCAGTTGTTCTTTAGCTTATTAGGCAAGTTTTTTTCGTGGCCTAATTGCTGTCTTTATTCGCTAGACGATTTTCCACCAGGTTTTATTTTGTTAACTCATTTTTATAGTTTTTTAAGAGAATTTGTTTTAGTTATTTAGTTGCTCTAAGAAGTTCTAACTGTTTAATCACAGAGCACTCTGTAATCACAAAGCACTCTGTAATCACAGAGCACTCTGTAATCACAGAGCACTCTGCAATCACAGAGCACTCTGTAATCACAAAGCACTCTGTAATCACAGAGCACTCTGTAATCACAGAGCACTCTGTAATCACAGAGCACTTTGTAATCACAGAGCACTCTGTAATCACAGAGCACTCTGTAATCACAGAGCACTCTGTAATCACAGAGCACTCTTTAATAACAGAGCACTCTGTAATCACAGAGCACTCTGTAATTGCATTTGACCAGGAAGTTTACGACTCATTCCTTACCAATGATGTATATATGGTCAGAGCCGGCTACAATTCTCTAGTTCTTAAACTAGAACTCTAACCAACACAATACGGCTACTATTTTCATGCCTGCATTTAGAATTCAATTCTTATTTCTATTAACTAAACATTTTTGGCTTGCGTGTATAATTATTTCAAATTTATCTTATACACATAATATACATTTTTTTTGAAAAATTTTAATACGCAAATGCCACCTAATAGTTCAACCTATCCAATATAGAACAGTTCAATATAGCAGCCGCAGCACTATGATTAGCGCGGTTGCCTCAGAAGCAAGAGATCCGAGGTTCAACGTCACCTATGGGCAAGTTTAATAACATCCGTAAGGAAGGAGGTAAAAACATCTTTTCAAATGCTCGTGATAAGACCGTAAAGATGTTGTGATGTAGTATTATAATTACCCCAAATCAAAGTGGGAAGTTTGCTCAGCGGCAAGTCAGAATGGTGCCTCTGCGTTGAAAAAGGAAAATTTTGATATGTAGTTTGTAACCTTTCAAAAAAGGTTTTATTTAAATTTTATAAATTCTTACCAACTGTTTGAACTATCAAGAAGTAATAGCAACAAAAATCACGACCTGCATAAAGTAATTGGTAATTGAATACCTCGAAGTTTTAGACAATCTCTACGACTTGTTTGAACCGTTTCTTTTGCATTCCCGTTTAGCTGTAGATTTGTTACGTTCTTAAAGAACTTTTTTTTGGCAAGGAACTTATATATTTCTAGGATTTTATTTTGTGTTGTAGTATTTTTCGTTAAACTTAAAAAAAAAATGCTTTAATTTTAATATAGGGGTATAAAATACCTTTTTGTAAATCCAGCAAAAAAACTAGCAATTGTTATCTAAACATTTACTATTTCACTTCTTATCTAGAAATCTTTTAATCGTTTTTAAAATACAACATATAAAATAAAAATGAACTAACTTTAAATATTGTTTATGAATTTTTCTAAACTTTTAATATTTTTTGCAATTATTTGATTCGTTATCACATAATTTGAAATAATATCATTGAATAGTTTTTTTGAAGTAAAATGTGATTGGTTAAATTAAAATTAAAATAATACGCAGTATTTAATTAAAAATAATTTTACTACTATTAAAGAAATTCCTTGTAAATTTACGTATTTTACCTTTGTTTCCAAACCAGCGATATATAACTCTTAAATAAAATCATCAAGCATCATAAAGCATTCGTGGTGCAGTGTTTAGATTTCTAGCCTCAGAAATGGAGGACCGTGGTTTAAAGCCTGCTCTGGCCATATATGCATTTTTGGTAAATAAGTAGGCGCAAACGTCCTGGTTAACAGATCACCAACAATACCATGTAACCAAAATTGGAGCACCTATATAACTAAATAAACTAAAATAACTATTTGAAAAAAAAAATTCATATACCTTTCATTTCTCATATATAGGAAATGTACAAATACGTATTTGTACAGCATTGTGTCTTTTAAGGACTTTTTTTTTAAGGCTTGCTTATGATTGGCAAAACGTTTTTACATTCATCCTCTCCTAAGTCTCTGTTAAGTCAAATTATCAGGTACACTCTTTAAAAAAAAACACATTTATATACCTCGTTTTTTGATAAATATTTTTCAATTATTAGGCAAATTTTTTTTGTTTTGTTTACAATTATGATTTTCTGTAACTTTTTCATTTAGAATTTCTTTTATGTTTAACAAAGCATCATTGGCCTTTTATAATTTGTTTTTACATTTTTAGTGCAACTGTAACTAACTTTTATTGTATTTTAATTAAATTTCTATGAAATTTATTTGAGAATAAGACTTAAATAAAGATTTTATTTGAAAAATCTGCTAAATATTCTTTATTTGTAATATATTTCGATAAATGTTCCATTCAATATAATTAATTTGAAGATTTGTTTAAGATAACTAACATGTTTTTGAATTTTAATTTTTATTCTTTTATTTTAATATTAAGTTTTTCAAATATAAAAATAGTTTATGGGTTAAACAAAATGTCTTTTTTTTTAATAATAAAAAAAGTATAAATAAGGGAAAGTTAGAGTGGGAGGAGAGAGGGGTACAATTTAGAAATAAATACTATCATTTTGAATTTTTTAAAGTTTAAATCAATTGTTAGTTAAGCATTTTCAAACTAAGCATTTAGACAACACGCAACTTAAAACTTAAATTATTTTTTTTTTCAATTAGAATATTTTAGGCTCTTTTGATTAGGTGCAGTAAAAAAAAATGTTTTAAGTTTATTTTGCCTAACTGTAGAAAAGTGGTGTATTCGTATCAGAAATATTTTGTAAAGATTGTGATGCTCTAGGAAGTTATTACAAGACGCTTCTACAAATCTGAAATCTCCGAAAAAGTGGCCCTAATCCAATACCAAACTGCTAAGCTTATGTAAAAGTTTTATTATGAAGAATTTCGCGATTATACTGCTAAAAATATTCGTGTAGGTGTGAAAATATCAAATGACAATGTTTGTCAGTGGACCGTATTTTCTTATATTTTGTTTCATGAAATTCTTAATAATGTCTGCCAGACACCACTCTGCAATATTTTAATGTTAATATCAGAGTCATTTAACTTTAATTTGGAAAAGAAACATTCTATTTCACTTTCAAACAATCTTTGATTATCAGCTTTCAAAGTAAACCTATTGTGTGTGTGTTTCTTACTTATGATGTTGTGTGTGTGCGTTTTACTTATGATATTGTGTGTGTTTTTTACTTATGATATTGTGTGTGTGTTTTTCACTCATGACAACTATTAAGTTACTTATATTATTTGTTTAATGATTTTGGTAAAAAATTTAGCATTATAATCTATATCTATGAAATATTTTTAGACTTAGTTACAAATATTGTTGTTACTAAATATTTTCAGTTTATGGTTTTTTTGAAACTTCAGCATTTTAAAATTTACAATATTATATATTTTTTTGTGGCCTCTATTTTTGTAGTTTGGTAAAAGATTTTGCATCTTAAAGCAGAATAAAGTATTGTTTAAGTAAACAAAGTTTTATGGCTAAGGAATGTTATTTTATCTTTCTTGTAAGCTTGTTATGATTAAATAGGTTTTAGTTATTAACTAAAATAAATAGGTTAGCTGTATTTTACTCACACTAAACGGAAAAGCTTTTTTACTAGCAAATGTTTATGCTGCACTTAACTTTTCCTTAGTTGTTGTTGTTTTTTTATTTGCCTCTAGCCCCAGGCTCCGATTTATGTGTTTACGAGGCCTGTTAGTATGGACGGCCATGCATCAACGTCAATATCTTTTTAATTGTTTTTCTTTTAAATACAAAAAATAAATATCAGTAAAGGATCCAGGATTTTTTAGTTTTTGAGATAACTTCCAGACATGGAGCAAACTCCAAACATTTGTATGTTGATGCTTGTGTTGAATAATGATGTTTTGCAAAAAATTGCGGTGATTGGAGACTGGGAACAAAAAACCTTTAATTTCATCA
Organism: Hydra vulgaris; assembly: GCF_022113875.1. Classification (NCBI taxonomy): domain Eukaryota; kingdom Metazoa; phylum Cnidaria; class Hydrozoa; order Anthoathecata; family Hydridae; genus Hydra; species Hydra vulgaris. The sequence goes on from NC_061158.1 coordinate 60,547,482, forward strand.
AAAACATGAGGGGTTATGAAAGTTTCTAAAATATTTTTTGTACTATTCTAAACTAGACTTATATTCATCAATAAATTTTAAGTTTCAAAGTACCATCTCTCAGCGTTCAAAAATTAATACTATATAAAGTTTAAACCCACCTTAGTTTGAGGGGGTTACAAATTTAATTATATATATATATATATTTTTTTGTCCTTTATTACAATATTTACTACAATATTTACAAATATATCAATAAGAAAAATTACATGCGAAGAAACCTTTAAAAAATAAAGAATAAAGATTAAGAACGCGGATACTCAAAGAAGACCATACCGGTCTTGTCACCGAGAACCGCTGTTGAAGAACTTTGAACTTAATTTAGATTTTAGAAAAAACAAAAATGAATAAATACAAATTTAAACTTTTTTTTAGTTATGGTCTTTATGGCTTGAATTAAAATACTAATTTTTCTGAATCGCATGAGTCAAGCGAAAACAATATGGTCATAATTTTTAAAAACTGAGAGATAATACAAATAAACTTAAAATTTATTCATGAATGTCTAGTTGAGAATAGTACAAAAATGTTTTATCAACTTGTTGCTCCTCTTTTAGAGTGAAGTTCAAGGACTTTTTCATCCCCAGACTTCAATCATCGCAATTTTTTGCAAAGCACCATTATTTGACATAAGCATAAACATGAAAATGTTTGGAGTTTGCTCTATGTCTGGAAGATAGAAAATCTTTAACACTTAAAAATCCTGGATTCGTCACTGATAAATTTATTTATATAATAAAAAAAGTAATACATAAAAGTATACGCATGCATTTCATAGACGTTTTCATTCAGGGACAATATATACCTGTTACATTAAAATTATACAAATATATTTTACAAACAGATAGCAATTTATGCTTTCACTTTCCTCTTTAAAAGCAAAACAAATAAATATAGGAATATCATTCTTTTTAGTGTCGACTTAAAATTGTTTTTTTTGCTTTGCCGTATCTAATTTTGTTGCTGAAAATAACAATTATTCTAAAGAAACAAAAATAAAACATTTTATATAAATTTTGTACTTTAGATCTTTGAAAAATAAAATTATTTCAATTCTTTATAGCTTATCGTGGTCCTTATTACTATAACAAATTAACATCAAAAATTTCTCTACATCTCTTTGTACAAAAAGAAAACATTCACAAATTATTTAAATTATTATTTTTTTCTATTTAAATTTATTTTAAATTACTATTTTGTTAGTTTTGTATTCTTTGTTTTTAAAAATGCAACGTCTATTAATAATAAAGTTTGTAAACGGCCGTGACCAAATTGTCTAAAACAAAATACTCAAGCGTAGACATGCAAAACGAAAAACCGCACGCGTTTTCTGGAAAGGCTTGAACCTCAAATAAAAAAAATGTTACCAGTGGCGTATCACACGGTTTGGTTTTAAAATCATTACTTTTTGTTCTGTACATCATTGATCTTCCAGACAAATTTGAACATGAGAGCAAACTTTACGCTACTGATCACATGATCTTTGGCATCATAAAATTGGACCGAAAGCCAACTTTCTTCAAGTAGATATAAACAAAGTTATAGAATGGTCACACCGATGGCTGATAATTTGATCCCCCTTAATCAGAGATGTCTGATCAAGTTTTAGCTTGTCACTTGCACTTAAAGCTACTCATTTAGAAAGAGATCTGTACGTACAGCTGTGATAACTGTATACAATGTATGTTTAACCTCACCTTGTGTATCCTGGCGTGGTCACCATACCAACAGAGAGACAAGGACGCTCTGGAGAAATTTTAAAACCTTGCTAGCGAAATATTTTCTTTTATTAAACAATAAATTTTTGACCAGAGAAAAGCTATGTTAGGCCTTAAAACACTCAAAGAGAGAAGAAAAGTGGTAATTTTAATGATTGTAATCCCGGGATCCCGAAATCACTGGGATTGTTTAATACTAATCCCGGGATTCCCTATAAGATTGAACAAAACAAAGCGTAATAAAAAAGTATATAAAATAAAAACAAAAAATATGTTTATCAATAAAGTAATATTTATTTAATATAAAGATGCATAAAGTAGTTGTATTTTCAGTTGTGAAATAAAAAAGTCAGGGTTATATATATATATATATATATATATATATATATATATATATATATATATATATATATATATATATATATATATATATATATATATATATATATATATATATATATATATATATATATATATATATATATATATATATATATATATATATATATACATATATCATGTTGGTTAGCATATAAACAATTTAAAAATGTAATGCACTATCTTCTTTAAAAAAGAGATTAAATAAGCATGAGGTATGTGAACTTTACAGATATAGTTGAATTTTTAATGGCTTAGTTACTATTTTTAGTTTTTCTGTTCTGTAATTCTGCAAAATTAAAATAAAGTAGACTTTTAAAATTAAAAATTAAATAAGTATGGCGTATGAGGATTTTACAATTAAAGGTAACTCAGCTATTTGGAAATACTTTTTACGGGATGAGAAAGGCCAGACAGTAATGTGTAACTTTAACTTTCTTAACTTCAAGAAGATTATAAAAATCGATAGTCGTTCAACGAAAGGACTTTATAACACAGGTTGTTGGTGCATAATGTAAAGGTCGACGGTCCAACTGAACCTAATATTGCTAAAGAAAGAACATTAGATAAACCACCAAAAAACACATCTTAACCACTAACAAAATAATTTTTGATTTATTAAAAGGAAGATAACACTTCATGCTACACTTGCTTGCCTAGCGGCGTCAGAAGGGCTTTCATATAATGAGATTTGTTCTTCAATAGATTAAAGTGTCGCTCTAACTGCTATGAGATTCTGAAATCTACTAACGTCAGTAAACAAAAAAATTTGGTTTAGTTCATCAAATTGAAGCACGCAAGGAAACGGAATTCTGAATAGCAGAGAGATTTTTTCGTCTTTTGACGAATGATTGTCACTTCGAAATCGTCTCTATATAAACATTACCGTTCATGTACAAAATTCTCACTGGAGTTTAGGTTTCTTGCAAATAACAGGTTCAATGCCAGCAGAAAAGCGCATTAAACTATAAGAAAAAAACTTAAAGATCATGGTTTTGATCTACACTGCAACATTGTACCTAAAATGACCGACGGATCTAGCGTTATGAAGGTAGTTGGAATCATCCTGGCTGACTGGCTAGTTGCTAATTTTCAATAATGTTTTACATACAACTTGCTGTAATTGATGTTTATTATAAAAAGTGAGAACTCAGAAGAGAAGCCAGAATTTGCAAATGAATTTTCTGACTGTGATTTATCCGCGAATGAGGAAACTGAGAAAGATTTACTGTGCCACAATCATGAAAATGTAAGACCTAAAATTTTTCTAACTGAATTTCATTATGGGTGAGTAATAAGAAAGTAAGCAGTTTGATACTAATATGTAGACGACCTACCAAGAACAACATCTTACAAAAAAATATTAAGGCTGAATTTGGAAAACAACTGTCTTTAACAATTGACTGCAAGACATGGTGGATCAGCCTTTTTTTAATGCTTAAAAAATTTAAAAAAGTTAAAAATTGTATACAAAAATCATTAATTGATATTTACCCAATTCAAGTTAATTCTTTAGCTCTGTCAAATGATGAAGTAACAATATTATCAAAGTTTATTACAAGTTTAATTCCCATTAAAAAAACAATTGAAGCACTTTATCGCTGAGATTCTAGCCTATTTACAGTTGACATTGCTATTAAATTTATGCTTACAAAATTAGAAGATGCTGACAATGACACAAGCAATTAAATGCGTACAGTTTAAGTGGTTCGTATGCATGAAGGCCAGATTGATGTGAGTGAACTTGTCTTCATTTAAATGTAAAAAGCTTAGAAAAAGTAGAACTGCTACAAAGATGATACGCTTCCTTTTTTAGTAAAGCGTCTGTTGAGTCTGATATGTTGGATCTGATTAAGGAACCTGAAATGATACATGAGTCTGTAATCCTTAAAATATCGAAGAGGAACGCTTTATGCTTTGACAAGTTGCATTTCAAAGCACGGAATGCGACATAAAGTAACATTAATTAACATGTTAAATGAACATGTTTTTCTCTCATGCATGAAAAAATTTAATATAAACTATCTTCATATAAGAAATACATTTTTAATTAAAAATGTATTGTTTATATTTTATTTAATACCATGTAGATGTTACATCTGTTTTCAATCCCAAAATCAAACCCAGGATCCCGGGATTGGTACTTTTTAATGCCGAAATCCCGGGATTGAGAAAGAACTCCGGGATTGCAACCCCTAGGTAATTTAATCCAGATTTTAAAACAATTACGCAAAATTGGCGAAATAAACTTCCGCGTACCACTACACGCGATAACGCTAGAGGATAACGCTAAGTCTGGTAAAACAAAGTCTAATAAAGTTTAATAAAGGGGAAATATTAAATGTTTAATTATGGGGAAATATTAAATTATGTTGCAAAACTATTTATAAAATAAACCAATACTTTATATGAAAAAAAAAAAAAAAAGTTATATGGAGCAATAAATTTTAAATGCAAATGACATGGTTATTTGTAAATACACGTTAAAAATCAAGGACTATATTATTCATTTCAGACCCTTAGAGGTTTTTGAAGTTAAAGATAAAAGTAATTTACATAATCTATCTTCCTCCTGATTCACAGGAGTTAAAGATAATAGTAATTTACATTATCTATCTTCCTCCTGTTTCACAAATAGTTGTCTAAATGATTTCGATAAATTTCTTCAAGAGTTTGCGAAAAAGTAATGTAAAGCTATCTATGAAAAATAAAACCATATTCATTAATGCTATTAAAAAAGTTCATAAACGTAAAAAAAGAGCCAACACTAAAAGCTTCTTTAACAAAGTAGCAAAACATCCCGAAAATCTCTTTGATAAAGAAGAAACTATCTTATTTTTCTTGTTTCTAAAAACATTTTAAGCTCCTCAATTTAAGAAAAGAGTCTTATAAAATCGGCACTTCCTATGAAACAACTGATATGACTAATTCAGACGTGTATAAGTCCTTTTATGAAAAATTTAAATGTATAGAAAATAAGTTTAAAAATTTAATAGCCGAAATAAATATTCTTAAAAATAGAGAAATTAGTTCCTCTATCCTAAAGGAGGAAAATTTATTTTTAAGAGAGGAGTTAAGCGAAACGAGGAAAATTATTTCAAGTTTAATTAACCAGGATAATTCAAGCATGACTAACCAAAAATTGTCGCAAACTCTAAATCACGTTTTTGATAATAATTATAATGTGTCGTTTAATTCTGTATTGATTGATGATTTGAATACCAATAAATTTCAAACGGAAGTTGACGTAAAAAAAAAATCAATAAAAACTTTAAAAAAGATGAAATAATAAATGTATTAATGTAAAAGATCGCAACCAACAAAAATCAAGATACTATTTATCTAAAAAAACCTTAAACTCTGATAATCCCACTAATACTTTTGAAATTGAATCAACCCATAAAAAAATTTCTTTGATTTAACTAGTCAACTTCATTATATCAGGCTGAAACATAAAAAAAAGTTTTTAAAATACCAAAAAATGGTTAGCAAAAGAAGTAAATCTATTGTAATTTCAGATAAAGCCAAATTATTTGAAAAAACCGGCCAAAAAATATCCAGTAAAGATAATTTGAGTGAGATTACTAAAGAGACAAATCGTAATAAATGGCCATCTGGTACTGTTTTAAAATGTGGTGATTCAATTCGCATAAGAGTAAATGAAAAAAAAAATCACAAGTCAGGAAAAGTTAAAGTACGAACATTCAAAGGAGCAATTATTGAAGATATGCACTATAATTTAATTCCTTTTTTGAAGAAAGAGCCATCTATGCTAATCCTTCATATAGAAACAAACAATTGCGTCAATGATTTATCGGAAACTATAATGAGAAAACTTAAAGACCTTCGCCAACTTTTCGTTTTGTTAACGCCAAAGTCCAGCTGACTTCTAAACATTTAACAATTAAGTTTAAAGAATCATGTTTTAATATTATTGATAAATCTAACATCTCTAAAGAACATCTTGGACAACAGGGTCTCCATCTAAACACGCGAGGTTCGCGTGAATGAATTTTATTACTTATTTGAAGTCTATTTGACATTGACCCCCGACCCTTAAGTTATGATCTCAAAACAACCTTACTTAACCCCAATGAAAAAAATAGTCATAGGTCTGATTTAGATAAACTAAGGGCTAAATATACTCACAATGTTGATCATCAATATTATTTCTATCCGTAATAAGTTTACAGATATAACTAATTTTATTAATAAATCTGTTGATGTGCTTATTATGGGTGAAACTAAAATAGATGACTTTTTCCCTATTAGCCAGTTTTTATATACAGGTTACAAAACTCCCTATCGTCTTGATATATCCCATCAAAATGGACGACTTCTTGTGTATATTAATGATAACATTACCTCAAAAAGATTAAATTGCGTCGTCATACCCACTGACGTTCAAATTTTATCTTTTGAAATTAAACTAAGAATGCGGAAATGGCTAATTATAACTATTTATAAGCCTCCTAATCAGAAAAATGACTATTTCTTCGTCAACCTTAGAGGTATTCTTGATTTTAATTTACAACCTCATGATTAAATAATGAACGAGTTTCTCTGCCTTTATCAATGTAGTAATTTAATTAAAGTACCAACTTGTTTTAAATCGGTCGTAAAACCCACGTGTATAGATCTCATCCTAACAAATAGAAAAACGTGTTTCCAACACTCTAAGACTATCTATACAGGTGTTAGTGACCATCACGATCTTACTTTTACAATGATCAGGGTTACTTTCTGCAAGTTACCTCCGAAAAAATTAATTTACAGGTCTTTTAAAAACTTTTCAAGTATTACATTTTCTGAAAAAATAAAAAATTAATTGAGATTTTGTAATGACATTAATGAGTTTAACGCTAATGACATCTTTAACAACTATTTAAATCTATATGCTCCATTGAAAACTAAAATCTTAAGAGGTAACAATAAGCCATTTATGATTAAGAATTTTAGAAAAGCAATGCTTCGCTCAAAATTAAAAAAAAAAAATCCAGATTGAAAAATCAGATATTTCTTTGTCTCTTTATAGGAAACAAAGAAACTACGTAGTGAACTTGAATAAAAAAGTAAAGAAAATATATTTTAATAAGATAAGTTTATTCAAGTCATCCACTACATCTCCATGGAAGATGTGCGAGCCTTTTCTTTCTAATAAATCTGGTAATTCGAGCGATCGCATAACGTTGATTGAACATGGGGAAATTATTTCGAATAACTTTCAAATTTCAAACATTTTCAACTTATATTTCACTAACGTTGCGTCGTCTCCTATAAATAGTGAGATGAGTTATCGTCCTTCTCCTTGCAATGTACATGTGTCTGTTGAATCTGCTATTATAAGATATGCAAACCATCCCAGTATTATAAACATTAAAAACAAATCCAAATTATATCCTCAGGAGTAATTTGAGTAATTAAAAACAAATCCAAATTATATCTGATGATATAACAAAAATTATTTCTTCTTTAAATAGTAAAAAGCAGACTAGTGGAGATATTCCAACGTTTATTTTAAAAACTTATGTCACGGATTTGAGAGAAAGCCTTACTTCTTGTATAAATGTTTGCATATCCCTAGGCGATTTCCCGTCCTTCTTAAAAATGACCATATTTTAAAGAAAATGACCCAACTGATAAGTGTAACTTCCGCCCAATAAGTATTCTGCCAGTTCTCTCAAAAGTGTTTGAAATCGTTATTTACGAGCAAATACGGGTTTTTATAGAGCAAAGCTTTAACAAATTGCTATGTGAATTTTCTTTAATATTTTCATCAACGAATTTTTCTTATTTATAAAAGACTCTGAAATCTGCAACTATGCTGATGACAACACTCTTTCTGTTTGTGACAAAAACCTAGAGAGTGTTATTGCTCGTCTTCAAATAGAAACATCAAACGCGATTTCATGTCATACTTTGAATAAAATGGTTGCAAATCCGGACAAATTTCAACTTTTTTTAGCTGGCTTAAAAAATTGTAAAGATCAATTTTTAATGGTTAGAAATGTAAAAATCATTGTTTCCTCTAAGGTTAAACTTCTCGGGGTTACAATTGATAAGGATTTGAAATTTGATGATCATATTAAAAGTCTGTGTGGAAAAGCGAATGGTAAACGCTTCGCTCTTGCACGAATAAGGAGCTTCTTATCAGTGAAAGAAGCTACTGTTTTATTCAATGCTTTTATGCTGTCAAATTTTTCCTATTGTCCTTTGATTTGGATGTTTTGTTCCAAGTATAATAATAACCTAATTAATAAAATTCATGAAAAAGGACTTCGCATTGTCTATAAAAAATTTGATATCCCATTAGAAGAAATTCAAAAAATAGAAAACATCCCAAGTATTCACCTTAGAAATTTAAGGTTTTTGTTAAGTGAAGTTTTTAAATCTATAAATGGTTTAAATCCAGATTTTATGTTAGATCTTTTTATCAAAAAATCCATGCCGTTAAGTCTTCGATGTAGTAAAAAATTAGTACTCCCACCCATAGTCTCTAAACATATGTTCATAAAAAGTAACTTATATAGAGCAACCTCGCTATGGAACTCCTTAGACAATGAAACTATGTAAATAAATTGTCTAAAGATGTTCAAAAAAAGTATTTTAAAATGGAACGGAAAATCTTGCTTTTGTTTTATTTTTATTTTATTTTATTTATTTTTTATTCACGATATATATGTTTGTTTGTATTGTTTTATACAGTCTAGTGTGTTGATTTTAATTAGTTTTTGTTGATTATAAAACTATTGTAAACAATCAACTGAAAATAAAGTTTTAAATAAATAAATAAAATAAACAGGGCGTTTTATCTCTCAATAAAAATTTTTTTACAAACTGTATATAAAATGTTTTTGAACTTTTTTGCTGCATTATAATAATGACTTTTACAACATTTTAACATATACTTTAAAGACTTTAGCTTCATTTTAACAATTATTCCTGGATTCTTATATTAATGTCTCTTTCGTAAATACTTTTTTTTCCAAATTACTAACCAATTCAGCAACATCATATATGTTGATAGATTTTTCGGAATTAGATAACATTCAATCATTCATTGGTTGTTTGTGGCGGCTTATGCATCGGCCAGGAAGTTGAGCATCTCAACTATGCAAAAATTGTTCTCTATACATAAATTACCCGCTGCGCATTAACAACTATGCGCAAATCACCATTTATGCATAAATCTAAAACTTGAATAGTACTTATGTTTTCATGTTTATCTCGAGTTAGACAGACTAGTTCCTACTTTGTCAGTTTTACTCAATGTAATTTTTTACGTATTCTTATAAAAGTCTTCATTGTATTACTCTTTTGCATTTTCATATATTACATTATAAAATGTTGCAATATGTCCTCTTTCATGGTGATGATTAATGATCATGGTGATGGATTCAACTTGTTTTTTTTCTAGAAAAAAATTTAGTAGTTTTGTGTACCGTTTAGTTCAAGGTTTCATCATGCATCAAGATTTCATCATTCATCAAGGTTTTATTATCCATCAGTGTTTCATCTTTTTAGATTACGTTGCATTTAATGATATGACCTTTGAGGACAAACAATAGAATATTGTATTTTGTTTTGTTAATGCTAGTTGATGTCAAGCATAAATTATTGCTTAAGCTTTGAGTAAGAATTTTATGCACTGTCTACGGTAAAATAAGACTGTTCTTCATTTACTTCTAATATATATGAAATTTTATATTGTCTACCCACAATCGAGTTGTTCAAGTCACGTGATTCCTCATTGAGTTAATGTTTTCTCTTTTAACAAATTAACTTGTTTGTAAAATTTAACGCTAAGTTGAGTACTCTATACACATTCACTATTAAATACATTAGCAAGTAATATATTTCTTGCAATAATCCCAAATGTATTATCCTTTTAATAAACACAAAAATGAATTAGGTCGTTTTTGTTAAACAAATAAAACTATTATATCGCAAAAATTAATATATTTACAAATAATTTAAGTTAGAAACTGATCTCAAAGAATAAAATTTATAAACCAAAGGACGTCAGTAAATGTTCAATATTATGTTTTTATAAAGTTCTCAGATAAAACGTTGGGGTTAATTAAACATCTATTTTATTAAAACAAAAATTTCAAAGTTATACAACGTCTTTATTTTTAACACAAAATAAAGAAACAAAAGTAGAATAAATTTTTAACATGAATAAGCAAAAGTTTACCTACCAACGATAAATTTTCTTATAATGCAACAATGATATGATATAGATAAATGAGAAATAATGATAAATTTAATTTTATCAAATTCTTCCACAAATTTCTCTGAATAGATGTCAAACTAATCTCTAGTGTTAAAAAAAAATTTCTTTCGTCTACTACACTCAAATGGCATAGCTACGCAAATTGTCTCAAGATAAAGCTATTTAAAGGTACAACACTCTCTCCTATGCATTGTTTTATAATAAACATAATAATACATGCAAACAGAACTTTTTATATTGTTTAAGGTAAATATGTGAAGTTGGCAATAATTTGATCGTACTCACATAAAGGAAAAATAAAGGAGAGTTAGCTCGTCAGTTATCCACAAATAAGGTAGTTAATTCTATTTTAACATAATGAAATAAAATTTATTGTTCTCTTTTGATATAAGCGATTAGAATGGATCAGGGGTGACGAAAGAAAATATTAGTGTAAGAGCGGGGTGGGGGAGAGGTGGCTAAAATATTTTGAAAATTTTATAAAACTAATTTTAATTTTAAAATAATCTTAAAACCATATGTATTCATTTTCATTAGTTACATGCTAATCAACTTCAAACATATTTCAGTAAAAGTTAACGTCAAACAAATTATTTCAAAAAAAAAAAAAAAAAAAAAAAAAAAAATCACGTTACTTTGCAAATATTTTAAAGTTAAAGATTTCCGAAGTTACTTTTGGTGTTGTTACTTTTAGTCTCTTTATTTTGATGTTGTAACTTTTTGCATTTATAAAATTTTTTGCTATGGCTTTTATATCACATCCTGCAGTGTTCCATTTATAAAATTGAAAAAATAGATGATGATATGATCAACAATATGACTTCATCATCAAAAAGTTACTCGGCTTTGAAGGTTTCTATTGATATTGTCAAAAAAATTATAAGAAGTTTTAATATTTTAAAAAACATTATTGCAACTCATTTTGTGTCGTTCAACTTATCACATATATTTGTAATTGATGTAACATGTTTAATATTCATTTTATATGTAATATTATAAAAAATGGATTTAAACAGAAAGAGTTTAGCTTTTAATTTATAATAAACTTTATAATTTTTATAGAAACCTTTTATAATAATATTATTAAAGGTTTCTATAAAAATGGTAAGAAAATTCGAGAGGGTTTCATGGAATCAATATTTGCAAAAAAAAAAAATATTATTGTTTAATACAAATGATAAAGGAACCCCAGTGGGCACCAGACATAAGAAAGACGTTTTTTGAAGGTTCAACAGACGTCCAAAACGTTCAAAAGACGTTCAATAGACGTCCAAATTGTGTATAAGACGTTTAAAAGACGTCTTTTTTACGTACGTACCCACTGGGACCTGCTGTACCTTTGACCACGTTGTACCTTTGGTCACTCTACGCTGTCGGCTTACTATTATTATTTTAAAAAAACGTGAATTGCCATTTGAAATATTAGTCCATGACGACTCTTCTTACCGTAAAATATTATACTTAGGATAAATGGTATTGATCCACAAGTAATTATAAGTTTTGGCTCTTAAAAAGTAAATAATTGTGTTAATCTTATTCTGATTTTAAAAATGTGATAAATTGTTGTTTAATTCATCTACAACATTATAAACATTACACATCATCATTTTTTTTTGTTATGTCTGACCGTAAATGGGGATTAAGACGATAATTGTTAAAGAAACCCATCTCGTATACTTTTGAAGGTTGTACCTTTGACCGACAAAAACTGTTTCCTCATTAATTTGAGGACTTTAAGAGCGCAAATTTATAAAATTTGTATCTACTTTATTAGGCGTCTGTGCTCTATTGCTTTTTAATGCAAAATTGTATTATGGTAATAAAATAATTCCATTGAATTTTAATGCAATTAACTATTTGTTCTTGGAACACTGCTACATTTAGAATAATCAATTTTGTTAATTTAGTTAGTTGGATAGCCGAGTCAATATTATTATCAAGTTCATTTTATTACATAATTTCTGCACAGGGAATTAGATGTATAAAAATAGTTAGTTATTTCTGTTATTTTATTTTAGTCTTAAAATACCAAGGAGCAAGGTTGGTGTTTTTCGCCAAAAGATTTCCGAAACAAATATGCTTAATGCAGTGAATTTTGTGCTTCAACAAAAAATGAGTTTAAGTGAAGCTGCAAAACATTTTAACATTAAAAAATCAACTTTAAGATACCAGTTGAAGCAGTTTAAAAAACCTGGTAGTTGCGAATATTTATATTCACTTACCAAACCAAAAAAAATATTTTCAACTGAAGAAGAATTAATATTGGTAAACTACTTAACAGATGCTGCAAATATGCATTATGGACCTGCATTAAAGCAGATAAGGTCCTTTGCATACGAGTATGCTTTAAAAAATCATTAAAAAGTTGAAACTTCATGGATAAAAAATAAATGTGCAGGTGAACAATGGCTACAAGATTTTCGCTAAAGATATAATAACAAGCTATCTCTACGTAAACCACAACCTACAAGTCTTGGTAGATCTTCTGCAATCAATAGAGAAACCGTAAAAATTGTATAAAAAAATTACAAAAATGTTTTAAAATGTTATCATTTTGATTCATCAAATATTTGGTACTGTGATGAAACAGGAATTACCACAATTCACGTACCACCAAAAATTCTAGCTCGAAAAAGCAAAAAACAAATAGGGAGCATGACTGCATGAGCTGAACTGAAGCATGAGCTGAACGAGGCAATAATGTAACGATAATTGCAGCCATTGATGCTACTGGAAAAAGCGTCCCACCATTACTTGTATTTCCACGTGCTAAATTCAAAGACCACATGTTAAATAATTGTCCTCCTGAAAGTGTAGGGGCAGCTAATAAGTCCGGATGATCAAGTAAATTCATTTTTTTGCAATTTCTTGAACATTTTATTAGTAATAGGCAACCATCAATTGAAAAACCTGTTCTTTTATTAATTGATAATCATGAGAGTCATGTAAACATTTTTGTTATTGAGTTAGCAAAAAATCGGGCATAGTTTTAATGACATTTCATCCTTACACAACCCATAAAATGCAACCTCTTGATTGTGGTGTTTTTGAACCATTTAAAACTTTTTATAACAATTTCATGAGTAATTAGATGATATCACCAGGTAATGCTGGTAAACCAGTTACAATTTATGATATATCTCTCCTTGTTGGTCAAGCTTATCCTCATGCTTTTGTACCAAATAGTATTATTAACAGTTTTAAATGTACTGGATTTTATCCATTTAATGAAAATATTTTTACTGATATTGACTTTTTAGCTGCAAATGTTACTGGTAGGCCAATAGTGAATACTGAAGCTTGGATTTCTAATGAAAGTATTGATGTTAAAACTGCTCAATCCAGTTTACCATCAACATCATCTATTGTTATAGGGGAAATCCCTACTGTGAGTTAACCATCAAAATCATTTATTGTTTCACCTGAGATAATACAACCTCATCCTAAAACCAAATTAAGAAAAACAAATACTTCAAAAAGACGTAAGGGAAAATCACGTTTTTTAACTGATACACCTGAAATTAAAGTTATATTAGATTCAAAATCTAATAACCAACAATTTAAAAATTCCTATTCAAGCAAAAGAAAAAAGAATGGCAAAACAGATTATTTTTAGTCAGTCTGTGTTTAAATGATGAAAGCTCTGATGAAATTGATTTTTGAGTAAATATACTTGATGATGAAAGTGTAATTGTTTTTGGAAGTTTTTAAATTGTCAAGTTGGTCGGAAAGAAATACTCTAGACTTTATGTAGCAGAAGTTATAGAACTTGTTGGTAAAGTTTTAAATTAAGTATCTTAAGAAATCAGAAGACTTTTGTAACAAATTTATAAGAGAAGATGACAATCTTTATGAAGTGGAACTTGAAGATATTAATATGAAACTTCCACCACCAAGTATTGGTGGTGGTTCATCTAAACGTCAGTATCTTATGTTTCATGTTGATATGACTATTTGTAATAATTAATGTATTATACTCTTTTATTATTGTTTTTTTTGTTGTTGTTATCATCAAAATATTTCCTTTAAAAAGCATTATGATCATATGTAAATGAATATAAACCACCAGCTGATATAAGTTATAAAAATATATTTTTGCTCTTTTCTTATCTAAAATAATAAAAATAACTATTGATGTTAAAAAACATATTTTGTTTAACTAAATCGTATTTAAAGTTTTAGACCTTAACACTAATTGTTTCATGTAAGTAGCCTCTAACTAAAAAAAGTATGTGACTTTATGTAAATAGTTATAATAACTGATTTTATTTAAAAAAATTAGTAACACTATAGTAATACTGACTGAGTATCGTAGCTTCGATACACGAGTCTTTGCAAGATTGTAAGGATTGTTTTTTCTAATTTTTTTAGACAATTAGGATTGATTACAAAATTATAAGATTTGTTTTTTTATTGATATAAGATAGGCCAGAGGTTCAAATATTGCATGATTTTTTAATAACATTTTGGTCAAAGGAACAACGCGCACCGGTCAAAGGTACAACGTATGTGTTGTACCTTTGACCAATAAACTTCTTTTTTTAAAACGCGGGAAAAAGATACTTCTTGGTCAAATGACAAAAAAGTCCTAAGCATATATTTTCGGCAAAATATAAGAGAATATTATATAGTTTGGATGGTTTAAGTTTACTCAATAGACTACGCAAAAACGCCTTAGAGCAAAAAGTGGTCAAAGGTACAACAGGTTCCCCTTAACCATAAAAATAAAAGCTTTAAATATTATCTAAAGCTTTTTTCTCCGTATCACCATTTTCAGTGAAAAATAAAAAATTTTCTTCTGTGATTGACGATTTCATTATATTTTCCAGAAACCGTTGGTTTAATTGACTTAAATAACATTATATTCTATAACACACCTCGTAATACTAGACTCGATAATATTCCATCATGTCTCATTTGTAATTGTTTCTGAGCAATTGTCAGAATTTTTGAACTGAAAATTTAAAACTCAACAAATAAATTTATACAATTGCTAGTACAACTCCTGTTCTTTATCTATATATCTAACTTGTTTGTAAGCATCTTCAAGAACAAGGTTGACTCGATATGCCAAAAAAAGTATAAAAATCGCTTTATTGACATCATCTTTCATTCATTATCAGGTTTTATTGTTCATTAGATAGATCTAGAGAGGCTAAGGCTATTGCTCTCAACATTTCCAAAGCTTTTAATAAAGTTTGGCATACTGTTTTTTTTTATAAACTCTACTCTTACGGTGTATTAGGTAACATAAGATTATTGAATCCTTCCGTACCAATCGTTGTATAAAAATTGTCCTTAATGGACAGTACTCTTCTTTATATCCTGGGTCTCTCAAAGTTTCATCCTTGGCCCTATACGTTTCTAAATTTACATTAACGATCTCCCAGAAATTCTCACATATAAGTTGGCATTGTTTGCTGACGATGCTGCCATTTAATCTTTCACTTTCACTTTCTTTCTCAGTATTCTATTCTTTATCTTTATAAATGTCAAATCTGTCCTGGTACGGAATATTATTGCCATATCTGGGGCAATTCTTCTAATGATGCCCTTTCTCTTTTATAGGAGATGCAAAAACGCATTGTAAACATTGTTGGACCTGGCCTTCCAGCCAACTCTCAACCATTATCACATCGTCGTATTGTTACTTCCCTTTCTCTTTTCTATAAATACTATAATTGACACTCTTCTAAATAGCTAGCGTCCCATGCGCAACCTATTGATATATATTCTTGTGTTTCTCGTCATACAATTAAGTCTTATTCTTTGACTGTTTCTAAGTGCTCCGAAAACTCTTATTTGTTTAGTTTTTTAGTCTAGACAAAAAAATCTCTAAATTGTTGGGAAGTAATAGTTAAATGCCTTAATATTGAATGGGCTCTATAGTAACTTTGCCCACACACCATTTTTTTGTCTAACCTCTTCTAGGTGGTAACAACTGCATAAAGACCATAAAAAATTTTGTGTATTGGAAAATTTTGAGAAACAGATTGAATACAAACAGATATTTGCTCAATACCGAAAAGTTTTATGACATATTTTATTAAAAAAAACTCTTTATTTAATAGTACTAAAGACAACCCTCGGAATTAGTGTCGGCATTCGGCAATATCGGCCTAACTGCCGACATTAAAGTGTTTGAAGTCGACAGAAAATTGCCGACCTCGTTTCTATTATTTATGGTAAGACTTATATACCAACTGTTTTTGCCAATCTGGTTACCGATTGAAGTAGGAAAAATAAAGTCGGTAAATTATTGCCATTCTTATTTTTCCCAATTATGAGGATTGTAAATACATTACTCAAAAGATAGTTTATCATTTGTTATATCGTCTTGTTAACAATGTAATGAGTTACTTTCTGTTTGAAAGCCAACTAAGTCCTCATTAAGAGTAAGTTGGTAAGATTGCATTCAATTTCAATGTAAAAAATTTAATGTGAAAATTTACAAAATAGACACATTCTAATGCTCATTGCAGTTCTCATCATGCATTTTACTTAGGATTTGTTGCATGTTTTTAAACCTGATGCCCGTTGTGTCATTAATTTTTCCTGTGCCTTATTTTTTCTATTGTCTTATGAAATGATGATAGGTCATGTTTTCGCAATCATTCTACAGTCTTATTCTAATTGTCATAACCAATTGTCAAAACATTTTGCTGACTGTATTTTAAAAAGGATACCAGTTTTTTCTTGACAACATTAATGCAAATATAGAAAAATAATGTATTTTTGGAATGATATATATAGATCCACGGGTAATCTATAATCTATAAATTGTTTGCTTTTTTTGTTTTAATACCGGCGGGATTTATTTCTGTTTATTTGGTATTCCACTCGCAGCAGGAACAAGAAGGAATAGCTTTTTCAAAACCTTTTCTTTCTTATATAATTACTTCCATTAATACAGTTGCATTTGTAGAAGGATGCTTATGTACAAACAAAGAAAGCAGTGTCCATTGTTTTCTCTCAAGTTGCTAATTCATTTTTTATTGATTTTTTCACTAAGAATAATAATTTTAACTAGATTAAAAACCTCATTAATGAAATCTCTAATTAAATTAAAAACCTCATTAAAACCACTCTTATAACTGGGAAAAACTTTGATCCTAATAGCCTTCCGACATTCCCTCTTAAATTTATTACAGATATTATTTCTGAGCCTCTCAGTGTTATTATGAACAAACTATTTCAAAAAGTTAATTTTAAGATGCTTTTAAAGTTTCCAAAGTCATATCAATAATCAAAAAAAAGGTTTACTACGGATATGTCTAACTACCGACCTATCTCCCGACTTTCTAACCTTAGCAAACTTTTTGAAAAATCAATGCATAAGAAGCTCTACGCATTCTTGGATAAATCTAAATGTCTTTATAACACTGAAACAATTAGAAAAGCTCTTGACTATAAAAACTTTGAATGTGGTGTCTTTGTCGATCTAAAAAGAGCTTTCAATAAATCACTATATTCTACTCAGAAAATTAGAATATTATAGAATCAGAGGAATTAATCTCAAATGGTTTACTTCCTATCTTCTTAACAGATTGCAGTTGGTTTCCATTAATGACTCAAATTTAAATAAAATGTTCTGATTTTCTAATGGTGTCTCCCAAAGCTCAGTTTTAGAACTTCTGATTTTTTTTCTACATTAATAACCTTAACAATTCCATTAAGTTTGCAACCAATTACCATTTCGCTGATGATACTACCTTGCATATTATTAACAAATCTTTCCAAGGTCCAATAACAATCTGAGTCTTCTAGTCTTAAAACATTGTTCTGCTACGAGCGTAAGTCCATGAAATATCAAAGTCTGTTATCAAAGTATACAACCTTGGTATAAACTTGCCAATGATCTAAAAGCTCTCCAGTCACACTTATTTTTTAAAAGCAACTATTTTTACTCCTTCTTAGTTAAATACTTTTAATACCTCCAAAAATTTGTTTATGTATATAAGCAGTGGCGTAGCTACATGTTTAGCGCTTGGAGCAAGTAAAATTGGTGCGTCCCCCTCTTTTCTCAAAGTTAGTTGAGAAAAGAGTTTGCTGTAGCTGTCTTCATCAACCGCTACAACAGAAAGAACTTTTTTAGCATCAAAAAACGAGGCTTGGTGCAATAATGTCAACGAAACTACTTTAGGCTGCTTTTTGAATTAAACGTAGTTCATCAATTCGGCTTTTAGAAGCAAATTTTTTTAATTGCTCAGAAAAACAAACTTTAAATCGAAGCAGTTGAGGCCCAAAACAAGGTGAAATGTTAGAGGGATAATTTGATTGTAATACATCCAATTCTTCCAGAATATTTTTATCAGATGACGCCTTTACGTATATACGTATGAAACTAAATTTTAGACAATCTCTACTACCCTTTCAAAAAATATTCATATAAATCTTAGGGTTTAAGATAATCCAAACTATTTTTATCTTTTTTTCTCCCCTTCTTTCTTAAGCTATAGATTTATTACGTTCCTTAAAAAATTTAAAATTTCCAAGATGTCATTTAATTGCATATGTACTTTTGAGGATAACAAACAGATTGTCTGCTTTGTTGCTATTTGTTGCAGCAGTATTTTAAATAATGAGCAGCCGTGTTTAAATTTTGAGCAGCCGTGGCGTAGTGGTTAGAGTTCTGCTCAGAACCCAGAGGTTCCGGCTTTGACGCCGGCTCCAGCCCAATAAGCGACATTGGTAGGAAGGAGGCGTGAACTTCCAATTAAATGCTCTCCCGCGGTGCTCCGTGATAAGACCGTAAGGACATCTGGAAGCACCTAAATAACATAATATATATATATATATATATATATATATATATATATATATATATATATATATATATATATATATATATATATATATATATATATATATATATACATATATATATATATATATATATATATATATATATGTATATATATATATATATATATATATATATATAAGAATATAAAACATCTGTAAAGCCGGCAAAGATACAGTTGTTATGTTCCACCATATATACTGTGTATGTTCCGGCATATATACTGTGTATGTTCCGGCATATATATAATTGTTAATCTAAACGATTAAATCTTATAAATAATATGTATAAAATCTAATCTAAACATTTATTATTTCAATTCTAATTTAGACATTTTGAAGAAACGAGAATTACTTCAAAAAACATAAAAAAATAACAATCAACTAACTATAAATATGATTTTAAAATTTAAACTTAATAATTATTAGAGTAGAAAAAAGTAGAGGTAAATAATGCCTATGAACTATTTCTTAAATTTTTTTGTGAGCTATATAAAAAAACCTTGCCTATTTTTAAGTCTGGCGATGACACAGATTCTTCAAATTATAGACCAATATCAGTTTTACCATGCTTTTCTAAGTTACTCGAGCGTATAATGTATAATAGGCTAAACAGCTACTTAACAGTAAATAACATGTTGTACAACAAGCAATTTGGCTTTAAAAAAAATCATTCAACTGATCACGCTTTGACCGAGTTAGTAACTCATGTAACCAATGATTTTAATGATGACCGTTTTACATTAGGAGTATTTATTGATCTGTCTAAAGCCTTTGACACAGTCAACCATGTCATTCTTTTAAAAAAACTTGAACATTATGGAATAAAAAACAATAATTTACTATGGTTTAAAGATTACTTATCAAACAGGCAGCAATACATTCAATATGAAAATGTTAAAACGACAAAAAGTATAATAAAATGTGGAGTTCCTCAAGGCTCAATCTTAGGACCGTTACTGTTTTCTCTTTATATGAATAATCTATCTCTTACCTCGAACATACTAAACTTTATTTTGTTTGCTGATGACTATAATCTGTTTTATTCTCATAGGGATATTAAAACCCTCTTTAAAGTAGTTAATGAAGAAGTTAACAAAGTAAATGAATAGTTTATTCGTAATAAACTTTCACTAAACGTTAACAAAACTAAATTTATTCTATTTCACAAACCAACCAAAACAGGAAACCTTCCTTTAAAATTACCCAATCTTAAAATCAATAATATAAATATTACTAGGCAAACAACTGTAATACTGTATAAACAACTGTAAACCTTTTAGGTATTATTTTAGACGAAAATTTAACATGGAGTTAATTTAACAATTTAAACATATAAACACTCTTGAAAGAAAACTTTCAATAAACATTGCAATGATGTATAAAGCAAAACCATTTTTGGATATAAGATCTCAAAAAATTTTATATTTTTCCTTCATACATAGCTATCTAACTTACGGCAATATCGTATGGGCAAGCAACAGCTACGCTAAGTTAAAGAAAATTTATACTAAACAAAAACATGCATGTAGAATTGTATTTGGAGTAAAAAGATCTGTGCCTTGTGAGCCACTTTTACGTAAACTCAATGCATTAAATGTGTTTAAAATTAACATATTCCTCGTCATACAGTTCATGTATCAAATAAAACATGGACTGTCTCCAGAGATATTCTATCCTTATTTTAGAGAAGTAAGCCATAAATACCCCACCAAGTTCTCAGAAAATAACTTTGTAACTCAAAAGTATAATCTAAAGTTATGTTCTTATTCTATTCAGTACAGGGGTCCAATTTTGTGGAAAAACTTTCAGCATATTGTTAATATTAAAGAAAAAACACTTCCGCAATTCGAATCTAAATTAAGACGTTACTTAGTACTTACGGATTTTAATATAGCAGATCTTCAATGTCACTTTTAAAGCTTTAAAATTTATTAAACTAAATTAGCACCATAAATTTAAAAATCTAGACCATTTAACAATACTAAGAATTTCAATGTCCTTATCATACTTTCATTGAATATATATATTCTCTTAAAGTTACCTACAACTTTCTTGATATATTTTATAATATTGGAACAAAATTTTTATTTGAATTTTGATTTATTTTGAAAGAAAATTAATATATACAAATATATATGTCGAATCATATCCAATTTATAACCAAAAACAGAAAATTTTTTTTCATTTTTATTACTATATTTTAATCATTTCTTTTTATTTTTTTTTATTTTTCTTCAATTATTTTAATACTTCTTTTTTTTTTTTTTTTTCTTTTTAACTTTGTTTCTTAACATTTTAAATTGTCTTTTTTTAAATACTTTTGCTTATATATTACGGATTATTGTATATTACGGATAGTTATTTGCGTTACTATTGGGGCTCGGTGATAAGGCTATTTTAAGCCTTCTTCTTGCTGCAGCTAATTGTACTTTTTATATTGTTATACTTGGTAAATATTTTTAAAGGCAAAATAAACTAACAAACTAAAAAAAAAATTATTTATAACTCTAAAATTTAAATTAAATTATTAATAACTTTAAAATTTAAACTTAATAATTATTTATTACTTTAAAATTTAAAATTACTAATAAGTAGAATTTTAAAATTAAAACTTTAAAGTTATTGAATTGTTTAGAACTTTTTTTCTTTTATTGGTAATGTTTTGATTGGTGCTTTGATTGGTGCTTTGATAGGTGCTTTGATAGGTGCTTTGATAGGTGCTTTGATAGGTGCTTTGATAGGTGCTTTGATTGGTGCTTTGATTGGTGCTTTGATTGGTGCTTTGATTGCTTATCAGGTATAAAATATTATTAGATAGTTTTTTTAAAAATTGGAGCGTGATTAGATAACTTTAAGTTAAGATATTTTCGTTAATTATTATTCAAGTTGAGATATTTACGTAAAGTTAAGATATTTACAATAACTGTTATTTAATTTAAGATATTTACGGGGTATTTCTTTAAAGTTATGGTCTCCTGCGTTGAGGGTTCTAATCTCTAGCGCGGTATTTATGGAATTCAATTCAATACATAAGTTGAATAGAGGTTGCTAGCGGCTTTTTGACTGCGATTGCTTGTGAATTGAAAAGATTCATTTTTTCAAGGTACTAAAACAAAAAACTTGCGCCCTAATAATTTGTGTGTGTGTATGTTTGTGTGTGTGTGTAATAACACTTTATATATGTATATTTCTAGTATTATAAGATAACATTTTTTTTTTGCTATACTTTTTGTTATAATTATTATTTTTATGGGTTCTCGCTTTTAATTCAATTTTTTGATCCGGAATCTAGTACTTCTAATTGTAACTTGTCTGCACTTTGTTTCATTGTATATATTTATTATAATATTTTTAGATAACCATGCTGGTAACAAACAAAAATATTAAAAAAGTTAATTTTTTAATAATTTTCTTCACACAACTTCAAGGTCAGTTTTGAATTATTTACATGTTACAAATTATGTTAAACTATATAATAACAAAATTAAAGCATATATACTATATTATAAAGTATAAAATATTATTTGTATTTTATGAGTATATATTATATATAAATGTAGTATAAATATATAGAAAGACAGAAAACAGTTGCATTGACACTTTTCCTGTTATTAAAGATCATGCATACCCAGTGGGTATCGGACGTAAAAAAAGAAATTATTTAGATGTCTTTTGAAAGTTCATAAAACGTCTTTTTTATTTTCCGTGCACACTAGGTAATTTGTTGCGTTATTCAGTTTTACAACAGGCTGAACTTTAATAATTCAGTTATTTATTGGATAAATTAACAGCTAATGTATTTTAATGTGAAGACAACAAACTTATTTATTTAATAGTTATTTTGGAAAAAAAGAATACTTTGTTGTATTAGGATAAAAATTACATTATTATAAATGCCAATATGAAAAATGCATTTGTAAAATTCAAATTCAAATTTATTGTTTCAAAAATTTTTTCACCTGTTCTAGCAATCATAAAAAATGATTTATTTAACTGACTTATTAAGATAATTTATTAAACCAAGTCTCAATAAATATTCCCATATTTTCCATATAAAACTAAACCATTCCTCAACATTGCATCCTTGAAAAAAATATGCTTTTTATTTATTCATAGTTTTATCTTCTACTGCATTATTATATGGGGTAGCACGAATTATGGTAAATTAAAAAAGCTTTATAGTAAAAAAAAATTTATAAAATTTATGCAGGATTATATTTGGTGCACACATTACGAATCTTTTTTAAACTTTGTGCCTTGAGTGTTTATAAACTTAATATACACCAAGTTCTACAACTCATGTTTAAATATATATATTTATATATATATATAAATCTCTAGCTACTATAAAAATCTCTACTAGCTAATCAAGATTATTACCCGAGAAAAGGACATTGAATACCTGATCATCACTATTTATTAAGAAAAAGCCTTTGACAAACTGGATAGAGACTTCTTGTATCAAGTACTAGAAAAACTAAATCTCAGAAACAACATTATAACATTAAAAACATTATGAACAAGTCACAATCTCTGATCATTATTAATAAATATCTGGTTCAATCATTTCAAATAATTTAGGGAGTAAAGCAAGGTAACCAAATTGCACTTATTCTATACTGTATTAATATGGAGAAGCTATGCCTAACAATAAACCAAAACAAAAAACTTAAAGGATGATTACTTTCTGGTAAAAAGAGTAAATTTAATTTGCTCTTTGAGTTACTAACTGCTTAACATCTTTATTCGGAATCCGAGCTCAATATATGAACTTTTCAAAGTACTAAATGACTCTATGACCGCAACTGATCCAATATTAATAAAGGAAAAACGTGAACCCAAGCTATTGGCGGTTTTAACTACGTAAAGTATGATAAATTATGTAGAAAAAGATTCCATGATTGGAATACCTCGTCGATCACAATATAATATGGTTAAATGTAACCGGCCTCAAAACTTTAGATATAAAGACTACCGGTCGGTAAAATATTTAAAAAATTTTAAACATTTTAATACTTCCTAAAAGCTAAGATACATAAAAATGGGTCGAAAAGTAGCAAGCAAAGTAACAAAGTAGTAAATAACATGTATGAAGTCTTAAGACTACATTGACTACTTTAATTTAAGACAACACTGATCAAGACTACGTCACTGATCAGGACTACGTCACTGATCAAGACTACGTCACTGATCAGTACTACGTCACTGATCAAGACTACGTCACTGATCAAGACTACGTCACTGATCAAGACTACACTGATCAAGTCTACGTCGCTGATCGTCAAAAGTTAATTTATCCAACTTTTTATAGGAAATTTTAAAATTAACATAAAAATTTATAAAATAGTTATGACTAAGAGTAGGATTAAGAATAAAGTAGAACGGGAACCAAAGTAAAAATTTGTGCGTCTTAAGAAAAGATAGTATTAGAGAACTGATAGTTTTATTTGTTCAAAAAAAAATTAAAGAATAAATCTTTAACAAATATGTATGGGTTATCATAATGCTTTAGAAAAAATAACTCAATATTTTACTGCGCCTATTATCTTTGAAAGCACTCTGTATATATACAGTAGCCAATCCCATATTTTTTTTTTCGATGACCAATTTTTATGCGGAGTGGCGTACAGGTCATTTTTATATAAAATTTTTTTTTACCTTTTCTTGATAGAAGTATTCGCGCCGTTTGTTTGAAATTACGTTTTTTACGATTTTTGACTAAATTTAATGCAACTTCTAAGCATTAGTGATAATAGATTCTGATGTAAAATCCAGTTAATTTATTCAACGATATTTTCTTAATGTGTTCCTGTATCAAAAAAAACACTGTGCTTAATAATTTAAGAAATTCGTTGTACCTATCTTTCACTGTTTATGATAGATAAACTAACACTTGGGTGTAAAGTAATTTTTTGTTGATATTAGATCTTTTTCTCAGTCATTCGACAACTTTTATGATTTTCACCTCATTTTGGTATCAAATGATGTTTTTTTTTTTTTTTTTTCAACAATCATTATTATATATTTCAAAACAAATAACATATACATGTCTCCAGTTTATATAAATGTCTACCACAAATATTTACAATATATAAAGAGCGTTAACAAGTTGCAATAAACAAAGAGCGTTAACTGTTTTACGCATGCGCGTTTGACATCGAGTTAAAATAATAAACTTAAAAATTCGTAGTTTATAATATAAAGTGCTGGCTTATAACCTATGCATTTAAAAAATATATACAAGTCCGTCGCACCACAGGGCTATTAGGGACTTGCTTGTCGTTGTCGTTGAAACTATATATTAATATATATTAATAGTACTGTGTAGTAGCAAGGAAATTCGCAGAAGAATAAGAAAAGTCTGTTCATCGAGAACCTTTAAAATACAAAATAAACTAAAAATTTAAAGAGTAAATTTATAAAACACACATTAACTTTTTGAAGTCATCTGCTCAGTAATATTTTACTATGTATGTTAACTTATGTATGTTAGTTGCTAACTATATGTATTTATTATATATTTTTTTAATTTATGTTTTTATTTCTTTTTTATTTCATTATTTATTTTTATAGGTTAAACTGTTATTTTTACATTTTATTATATTAATTGTTCTTTTATATTTAATACATATCGATAAAATTGGTTGTGCTATTTATGAGATCTTTTAGCTTTTTCTTCAGAGCAATAAGATTATCTAATGTAATGTTTTTTTTCTAATGTAGTAAGTTCTATATTTTGAGGTAATATTTTGTTGTATTAATAGGGGCCACGGTATACAATTGAAAATCTCGAAATTTTTTTTTTTTTTTATGGGCAACATAAAGTTTCCGGTTCCACGTGTAATATATCTGTTGGCGTTGGTTTGAAAAAAGTTGATTGTAAAATGAGTTGGGACAAGTCCGAACTTATATTTGAGCATAAACAAAATATTTTAGCAGATGTTTATTTGAAGCATTCAAGTTTTTAAGTAAAGGATTGGCATGAGTAAATTTATTTTTATTATAAATCAATCTTGATGCATGTTTTTGGTGTATATATAGAGAACTTAGTTTAGATTTATTTGTATTTTCCCAGGCAATATTAGCATATGTTAGGTAATTTTGTATATAAGAAAAATAGAGAATTTTTAGATTTTCCTGGGAAAGTATAGATTTAACTTAGTAAAGTATACCGTTACTTTTTGATATTTTTGTATTTAGTAATTTTTATATGGGCTTTCTAAGAAATCGCTTCGTCAATAATTTTCCCAATAAATTTAATAGTTTCAGTTCTTTCTATGTTTATGTTATCAATTTTTAATAATGGTAGAATGCTTCGTATTTTATTTTTTTGCTGGTTGGAATGAAACAAGATGTATTTTGTTTTTTCTGTATTTAAAGATAATTTATTTACTTTAAACCAAATGTTTAGACTCTCAAGGTCATCGTTCGCAGAATCAAAGAGATTTTCGATGATTTGATGCTGATGAGTAAAACAAATTTGTATCATCAGCAAACATTATTGCATCAAGTTTTTTTAGTGATTGTCGAAGATCGTTTATAAAAATTAAAAATAAAAGAGGACCGAGAATGTAACCTTGGGGAACTCCGCATTTTATTTTTAGTAAATTATAATATTTATTATCGTTTGAAATAACACATTGTTGTCTGTTGCAAAGATAACTTTTAAACCAATCTAGGCTAGTACTTTTTATTCCGTATTTTTTTATTTTGTTTTAGTAAAATATCATGATCAATTGTGTCAAATGCTTTGGAAAGGTTTATAAAAAGTTCCTAATACAAATTGCTTTTTAATTAAAGAATCACTTATGCTATTAACAAAATCTAAACTTGCATGTTCTATTGAGTGCTGTGCTTGAAAGCCGAATTGTTTTTAATTTAAGAATTTGTTTTGAATTAGGTATTTATATAATCTATTGTAGATTATTCGTTCAAGTGTTTTAGAAAAGGTTGTAAGTATTGAGATTGGTCTATAATTGTTTATTAGAAATTTTACACTGGTTTTAAAAATAGGTACAATTTTAGCTACTTTTAATTTATCTTGTACAGTTCTAGTTTTAATTGATGATTTAAATATTTCTAAGATAGGTTTATGTATCTCCGAAAAGACATTGACGACGATATTACTGCATATTATGTCATCTTTACCAGAAGACTTTTTTATTTTAAGAGAGTTTATTGCATTTTCGAGTTCATCAATTTTTAGTTCTTTTAATATAAACTCGTTGTTGACACTATTTAGATAAGTTTCAAATAAGTTGTTTGGATAATGGACTTTTGAAGCTAGATTTGGGCCTATGTTGACAAAAAAACTATTAAATTTTTCTGAGATTGCATTATTAGTCATACTCTTTATTATCTATGACAATTTGAGCAGGTAAGTTATTTATTTTACAGGTTTTTACCCCAATTATTTCTTCGATGATATCCCAAGTTTTTTTAATATCACCATTTGTTTTTTTTATTTTATTTGAGTAATATTTTTCTTTGAATTTTTTCATGTTTTTTCAAACAAGTTTTTATGCTGTTTGTAAACATTTTTATTTTTTAAGTATTTAATATAGAGTTTTTTTTTTTTTTTTTTTGAATACCTTTGGTGATCCTTGGACATTTTAAGTGTTTTCTTTTATTAATTTTACTTTAATTTGAGAAGTGCATATTAAAGTTTTTTAGGAAAGTTTTTTCAAAGTTATTATAGGCTGAGTTAGTGTGCCCAAAATTGCATTCATGGTATACCTTATACCACTCTTCTGCCGAAAGCGAGTCCTTAAATTGTTGAATAGCAAATTTGTTGATTTTACTTTTATAAGTTTTAATTTTACAACTATTATTAGATTTTATACCTTGCGTCAAGGAGAAGAAAATAGGAAAATGATCAGATATATCTGTCTTTATTATTCCTGCCTTTAGACAAGCATCAAAGATTGAATGAGTTAATATATTGTCTATTGCAGTGATTGAAGTTGGAGTTACTCGAATTGGTTTCTTAATCATTGAGAATTGAGATTGTAATGTTGAAGCATTTCGTCAAAAAAAAGTTTAGTATTGGCATGTTTATCATATTGTAAACAATTTATGTTTATGTCTCCAATACAGAATAATATTTTTGACTCATTGTTGTTTTTTATAAAAATTTGTTTTAAATGATTGGAAAATTTAAATAAATAACCTTTAGGTGGCCGGTAACATGTGGAGACCAGTATGTTTTTTGATTTGTTGCTAGTTATTTTAATTGTAAAAACCTTACTATCGGCATCTGAGTTCGAAAGATCATCTCTTATTTTGGTAACTTGATCATGCCTAATATAAATTATAATTTCCATCTCTCCTTTTGTTAGTTTTCCTTTCAGATGATAATAATATGTTATTAGGAATTTCTAAAGGGCCGATGACACGGGTTTTGGGGAAGGTGGGGGGGTTATAATCATCAATTTGTGAAAAAAGTCCTCCATATAAAGATTTTTTTTTAGAAAAAAAAAAAAAAAAATCTTTTAGAAAAAAAAAAAGGGGGGGGGGGGGGAGTGGTACGTGCCCCTCTGGCCCCCCGGTGTCGTCAACTTTGATCTATTCTGTATTGGTCAGAGCACCACGTTTCTGTTAGGCATATCATACTGAATAAATAATATGAATAGCAATATGGATAAGGTAAAACATTTTCTTATCGAATGTTTATTCGAAAAGAAAATGTTTTAGCTTATCCATGTTGCTATTTATATTTCTTATGTTAATGTGTATTACAGTAAAATTATTCTTTAAGGTTTTTAGTTCACTTTTAAAAGTTTTTGTTTCAAAAAAGAATGAACTAAAATTGTTTTCGTTAAAAAAAAGCAAATCAGCGTCGATAGAATTATTATTAAGTAAAACATATCCGGATTTGAAAACATTAAAGTGTAATTTTTCAAAATCTATGTTAAGTTAGTCATTATTTAAAATCGTTAAAATAGCTATTCGCTTAATAAAACTTCGCGCATAAACTTTCTAAAATCTCTACAATAAATTTTATCAAATTTAATAACTGCAAATTTACCTTAGCTTCTTTCTTTCCAACATCGTTTCAGTGAACCTTAGTCATATGCGGACAAATAGGAACAATGTTTATATATATATATATATACATACGTGGCTATATTAAAACGTATAATAAAGATAAAAAGACACAACAGTTTACTTTGCATATTCTTTATTAATATAAATTAAGGTTCCTTTAAGATTATTTATTGAGCTTAACGATTGATCTTGGTGTTTTATTATCTATAACTGCACCGACTCGGTGCGCTCGTTCCACAACTACTTCACTTAATATATTTAGTTTTGTTTTAAAGATGTCTTTTACAGCTTTCTCACAATCACACCAGTTTTCTTCAGGGTTTTTCTTTTATGCCATCGATACGTAAGTTGTAACGTCTTGAGCAATTCTCCAAGTCAATAGATTTTTTTTCAGCATCAAAATTTCATTATCATATTTAGTTTTTAGAATAAATTCATCCCTAGCTTTTTCTTCTTGGAAGTTTAAGCTGACTTTTATTTTTTTAACTTCATTTTCAATTTTTCGGATACTTAACTTGTTGTTGTTTATTTCAGCGTCCATTTTGTTTAACTTGCTGTTATTATTTTGAAGTTTGAACTTATTATTGTAGTGAAATTTTTTTCATGATCTTTGAGTAATATCTCTGTTTCTGCTAGTATATTTTTCTTTTGTTCTTCTAGTTTACTTGTGATAATTTTTTCTATATTTTTAGTATTTATTTCCATTTTTATTGCAAATAAAGTTATTCTCAAAAACAAAATACGTCTTACTCGCAGCGTGCCGCAAATGATTAAAAAAAAAATACTATTACTAGAGCCTTGGATCAAACAAATCCAAAATGGTTACTTTAAAAGATTGGGTAAACGAATTTATTAACTTTTTTTTTTTTTTTTCTCATTTTATTTAGGTACCTCAAGAAGTCCTTACGGTCTCGTCGCAGAGCACCGTAGATCAGCATTTAATTGGAAGATCACAACTCCTCACTAACCGATATCGCAAAACCTACCCAGAGGTGAGGTTGGAACCACGGAATTCAGTATTTTTTAGTATTTGAGATAGCTAACAGACGCAAACTCCAAACATTTGTATATTTATATTTATATCAAATAACAAGGCTTTGCAAAATATTGCGACGATTGGAGGCTTGAAACAAAAAAACCCTTAAATTTCATCCCCCTGCCCCAAACGTGAGAGCAACAAGTTAGTAAATTTTTTTTTTTCGCTTTTATAAACTAAATTTATATTCATCAATAAATTTTAAGTATCATAGTATTATCTCTCACTTATAACCATATAAAGTTTAACCCCGCCCCCCAATTTGAGGTTACAAATTTTATATGATCATAATTTTTGAATGCTTAGAGATTGTAAAACAATACCTAAAATTTACCAATGTATATAAATTTACTTAAGAATAGCAAAAAAAAAATTATTTCATCAAATTGCTGCTCTCACGTTTGAGGCAGGGGGAATAATATTTTAGGGCTTTTTTGTTCCCAGCCTCCAATCATTGCAACTTTCTATGAAGCATAATTATTTGACATAAGTATAGACATACAAATGTTTGGATTTTGCTCTTAATCAACATAACAATGCTGTATTCGTTACTACCACAGATCTCTTGCTTCTAATTTAAAAACAAGATGTTGTAATATTAAGAATAAAATAAACTCTGAAGCAAATTTGCTTTAGAATCTAAAACAAGTTTGCTTCAGAATTCAGTGTTTAAACTCTGCAAATGTACAATAAATATTTATAAAGATATAAAATTTTCAGATTAAAGCAAATATCTCAAGAAAAAATGTAAAAAGATTAAAAAAAGGTTAAATGTACTTTTATAGTTCAGAGTTTGCAGTTAAGTATTGGATCAAAATTCAAATTATTAGAACCATTCAATAAAGAGAAAGCAAGAAAGCAATCGCCATAGCTAGCTTCTTGAACCCACTCTTCTTCTTTTTCAATAGTTCTTTATAAAAACTTTTTATTTAAAGTAGCCTATAAAGCTCAACATTATCTTGAAAATTTTTTACTGTAAGCACAACAAAATAAATTTACAAAATATTTTTCTTAAAACAAGAAATACGTTTCTTGTTTTAAGATATAATTATCCTACCCTGCAAGTTATTTTTAAAAACAAAAAATATATTTCTTGTTTTGAGAAATAAATTTCTTAAACTATGATTAATAGATTTACAAATTTGCTGCGATGTTCTGATGAGTTCTGTGATGTTCTGATGAGTTGTTAGAAACTTTAAAAGATTTTAAACGTTTTAGAATTCATTGTTTTCAAAATATCTGAAGGAGTCTCATCCGTAGGGATTTTTTTTACTATGAACTAGAATATCAAAAATTAACCAGTAGTCTGGTAAAATATACAACTCAAGACCTAGTGGCTGGCCTTTATCAAAAAAAATGCCTTCAGAAAGATTTCAGTTTTGATTTTATTTGTTTTACATCTTTTTGGATCTCCGCTTGTTTTTGAATACAGAGCTTTTTACAATTTTTATATTTTGATCTCGGTCAAAAGATGCTAACGCCAGCACCAAACAGTTCTAAGGTTTTACAATTATTTGAATTTGACCTCTGCAGCAGCAGAGCATAGCAGCAGGCTCATTATGCATTTGCCAATAGTCTTGTTGATTTTAAAGGTTTAAATTAAAAATAATGCCATATAGATAAAATAAAGTTTAAACTGACACTGTTAAAAACTTATTACATTTATTAATATCTATTAATTTAATTTTTAGTATATTTCTACTGATTTTAAAAAACGTCTAAATACATACAAAAAAAAAAAAAAAAAAAAGTTTATAAATTTTGTTTTTGCGAAAGGGTATTTTTAAGTGAAGTAGTTTTATCTTTACCTTACTATTTTTAACCTTTTATGCTTTTATATAGCCATTGCTTGAAGTGAGTGAACTGAATGAGATCAAAAGCATCTAACAAATTTCTAATTGTTATCTATTGGGCCTCAACGCTATTGTGTTTGAAAACCACGTTTTTTAAATTCCAGAACGAATTTGAGCGTTTTTAAAATACCATAAGTTAACAAAATTAATAGTAATAATAATGCGTTCAATCGGTTTAGAAAAAAAAAAGCCTTTCATTAATTGTAATGACATTTTTATATTGTCAATGATTTGTAAATTTAGCTAATATATATATATATATATATATATATATATATATATATATATATATATATATATATATATATATATATATATATATATATATATATATATATATATATATTATGATATTAAAGAAATTCATCGAAGTAAAAGACATGAAACAAACACACACGCGTTTTTATATATATGTATATGTATATATATATATATATATATATATATATATATATATATATATATATATATATATATATATATATATATATATATATATATATATGCATATACATATACATTTATATAAAAGCGCGTGTGTGTTTGTTTATCATAATATATATATCGGGGAAGCTAGGCAACATGGGGAACGCTTTGAAAGTCCTGAGTTATTGCAAAACTATCTAATATGAAGCAATAATACTTAATCAGTATGTTTATTTTAATAAAATGATTCATTGGTACATGAATTTTCAGTTTGCAAATGCAACAATTTGAAATAAATATTAAAATAAAAAGTTCATAAATATATCATCTGGTCACGTGACCGGGGCAAGATAACTTCTTATCCAATTTTTGCCTCTAATTTTTAAAATTTTAAAAACTACCAACAGCTCTTTTTAAAGTAATGCAAAATAAACACACGTTGCAAAAAACTACTTCTAAAGAAGTTACACTTGAAGAATTCATTGTGAGAAACCTAATAAAAAACAAATATGTGAATCAATTCACTTACAAAAATGTCACTAATCTTTTTGTTCATTGTTCATAATCTTTTTAGTTTTGATTATTCATTTGTTTATTTACAATTTGCAAAAATAAGTATACGAGACATTAAAATATTGTTGAGTATCCTAAAATAATAAGTTGTTAGTAATAATATTCAGTTTATTACACTCGTGTCCTTTCGGCTCTCGGTATGTATTTAAAAAATGATTTAAGGAAAAGTCGCTTTTTACTTAAAATAGGTTGCCGACCTCTGGTTTAAAATATGTCTGTATTTTAAAAAAATGAAAAATGATATAAGTCTATTTTTAAAAATATTACGCGTTTCTACAAGTATCGTAATAATAAAAGTCTTTACAGAGTTGTCCAGAAGATGTTATTCAAAGATATCTTTAAGATGTTTTTCAAATATATCTTTAAGATGTTTTTCAAAGACATCTTCAAGATGTTATTCAAAGATATGTTAAAGATGTTATTCAAGGATATATTTAAGATGTTTTTCAAAGATATCTTTAAGACATTTTTATAAAAACGTCTATTTGATTTAAAGATCTACGGATGCGCATTTCATATTTCTTAAAAAACTGCTTTTAGAGACTGTTAATCATCATTGTGTTAACTGGACATGTTAAAATAATTTTTGACTGTGTTTGACTTAAATATTTATAAGGAGCATTTTTAGCATAAATAACTATTAAATAGTTTTAGTAAATAATAAAAAGACATCAAACTTTGAATAAAAACTGATAATTGAAAAAAGTATAAACTATACATCATTCGAACTACGTTATTCATATAATTTATCTATATAGATATATATTTATAGATATTAGGTATAAAATAATATGTATATAGTAATTTCTGAAACAATTACTTGTTGTATTTTTACTCTAAGAGTTTATTTGAAATTTATTTTTAGGAAACCTATTATGCGACTGTCCACATGGCCATGTGTTGCATTCTGATGGATTAACATGTGTAAAAGGTTTATTAAAATTACTTTTAACGTAGCGTTGAATATTTTAGGTTTTCAAAAATGTTTAAAGTAAAGTACAATTTTAAAATATAAGTAAAATATGGTTTTAACTTTTTTCAAAATCAGGGACATCATTAGCTAATGAAGTCCCTTATATATTAAAAAAAACTGTATTTTCTATTACTGGACCTTTGTTAGTATATTTCAATTACATATTTTATATTTATTGTAGCATAAATTTATATTTATGCTTGCATAAATTTATATTTATACTAGCATAAATTTATATTTATGCTTGCATAAATTTATATTTATGCTAGCATAAATTTATATATATACTAGCATAAATTTATATTTATGCATAAATTATATATTTATGCTAGCATAAAAACTGAAGTGGAACTAATATTTCAGGTAATAAAAATTAAATATAGACAAAACAAAATAATTGTATTAAACGCATTTTAAATATTGACATGGAGGTATCATAATATGATAATACTTGCAAGAACATGTCACGAGGTATTGCAGAAAAATCAAATGACACTTCCAAATTAAGCTCTGCTGGTAGTTTGTGATACCCATTACAAATTTTATTCCAATAAATGTAAATATTTCCTTTTCTTTAATACATGGTTTTGTTTTGATATTGTAGAGCATAAAAATTACTATGATATAAAATAGAATCTACTATTTCTTGGTCAAAATATTTCATGAAGAGATTATTACAGGATTATTACATTCAGCAAACTGTTCTTTCACTGGTCCAATAAAGTATAAAGTACATATATAGTAAACAATTTATTAATATCCAAATTTCAAAATACATTAATATCACGAAACATTACAACAAAAAAATTTCTTGATTTATATACATTTAATAAATATAATATAAACCTAATATAAATTTGTAGCTTCTTCCAGCTCCTATTATTTTCAGTATCATATTCAATTTTAGAATCTGTTTCGTTAATTTCAACTCCATTATCATTACCAATCAAATCGTAATCTAAATTAAACTTCAAATATTTAGTTACAAATTAAACAAAACATGAAAAAGTTCCCAAAACAAATATAAGCATGTAAAGATAAATATAATGTTAGTTTTTTCAAAATAAACACGTTTAATTTCCTTGTAAGTTTTAGAGAAAGATAAAATTTCTGCGGAACAAATAAGTCCCACGAAGGGTTATAGTAAACGCAACTCATGCACGAAGGGTTATAATAAACGTAACTCATGTACAAAAGGTTATGGTAAACGTAACTCATGCGCGAGGGGTTATAATAAACGTAACTTATTTAAATTATTTAAGGAAGAAAACTTATGTTATACAAGTCTAGTAATTTTACAAATTTTTGTAAAACCACTATCACTTTTACGCTTTTTCTAAAAAATTTATTTATAAAAAAGAAAACAAAACGTTTATCAAACAATAACGTTGCTTAACTAACACTGAAATGGTCGTCATGCGACGCATGACGACCATTTCAGTGTTAGTTAAGACTTGTATAACATAAGTTTTCTTCCTTAAATAATTTAAGTTAACGACTTATTGCAAAATCAGTAAAAATATTATAAAAATACACTCATTGTTCTTACATTTAACACACACCTGAAGTTAAAGTGACTTTAACACACCGTCAGCCCAGAATACAAGTGTGTTTAAATTAAGAAATTTGTATTCAAAGCGAGTTTAAATTGAAAAATTTATATTAAAAGTTTAAAGTATAAAATCTTTTTATGTAAATTTAACTAAAAATTTAAATTACAAAGTTAAAATTCAACAAAGTTGACTAAAACTAATTTAATTTTTTGTTTAAATTGCAAAAAAAAAAAAAAACAAAAAAAAAAACTACAAAAAACTTCCCTCGTAACGAAGATCTCTGTTTTTTAAATACAACAAATGTATTTCGAAATCAGAACATTTTGTCGGAATACAATCGTCATAAATGCAATTAATTTGATAGTAGGTGAATTAAGGTTAAATTCACTAATGTTGTAACTAACGATGACTTATAACTTTAGTATAATTTTAGTTTCACTGTCTCTTAGCGTTTTTTCTCTGTAATTCATTCCCGGTAACCAATTTATTGGTATTATAATTAAAAAAAAAAAAAAAAGGAAAAACTCAATATCTGTATATATAAATAATAAAGAAAAGAAGAAAAGTTTGTTAAACAAATAATAATGATATATGTAATAATAATAGTAATAATACAAAATAATAACAATAACAATAAAGTACCAATAATATTAAGAATATTATAATACAATATAAATTGTATGTACAAATCATAGATGATAATTAGATATAATAATAACATAAAATGTAACATTAATAAAACAATAATAAATAAATATAAGATTGGTAAATAATAAATAAAATAAAAATCAAACCACAAGACAACTATAGTACAGAGAGAAATTATAAAGAAATACACTCCAACAATATATTTTTAAATTGAATTCTGTTGAGCAGTAAAAAATTCGTAACAAGTGGATATTTTTTCTTAGACTTTTTTGTTAATGCAGGAATACACTGGTTCCATTGAGAGATACATTGTTGTTTTATGGAAAACTTACCATATTTGATTGTGCTGAAAAAAGAATAGTATAGCTTACTATTTTCTGTATTCCTGGTGTGATGATTATGAACTTCGTTTGTTTTAATAAAAAAATTTGAAAAAGGGCTTGGTAGTTTATTTTGGAGAAAGTCAAACACAAAAAGACAATTGTAAAACTTTACAAGATTATGGAGTTTTAGGATTTTTAGTTCAGAAAATTTTTTTTCGATATCAGATCTCATTGGGGAAAACGTCATTATTCTAATAGATGCGCGTTGTAAACTAGCAATGTTGTTAAGTAAAAGGTTTCTTTTTTGACCCCAAACAATACAACAATAGCAAAGGTGAGAAGAGAATAAAGAAAAATAAATCATTCGAAGAGTTTGGATAGAAACATAGTAACGAATTAGAGAAAGCATACTGTTAGCTCGTGTAAGTTTTTTTTTTAGATGATACAGTTGATTATACCAAGATAGGTTTTCATCAAGATATATTCCAAGATACTTTATATATTTTGATGGAAAAAGTTTTTTACCGTTAATTTTAATTTTAATATGATCAATAGTTTTTTGAGGGGAATGAAAAATAATGTATTCAGTTTTATTGACATTCAAGGAAATACGGTTACTATTTAACCAGTTACATAAGCGATGAAGATCTTGATTAACTTTTTTACAAATAGTCGTGAGGGATTTGTTGATATATAAAAGATTGGTATCGTCAGCATAATGATGTATCATAGAATTTTTTAACGAACAAGATAAATCATTTATATATAATAAGAACAACAACGGTCCAAGAACGGAACCTTGTGGAACGCCATATTTAATAACTTTATGTGTGGATTCAAATCCAATAATTGAAACAAAATGAGTGCGATCCGTAATATATGAAGAAAACCAATGATTAGCAATACCACGTATTCCGTAGTAGTTTAACTTTTTTATTAGAATGTTGTGATCAACCGTATCAAAAGCTTTTTGAAGATCTATGAATACACCACAAGCAAAAGAATCACTGTCAATTGCACCACGAATCATTTCAGTAAGGCTAATAAGAGCGTGAGAAGTGAAGTGATTTGAGCGAAACCCAAATTGTCGAATATGAAAACAAGCAGAATTATTTAAAAAGTTGTAAATACGAGAGTACATAAGTTTTTCTAAAAGTTTGCTGACATTTGATAATAATGAAATTGGTCTGTAGTTATTACGTTCAAGTTTTGAGTCTTTTTTATGAATTGGGATAACAGAAGCAGTTTTTAAATATCAGGGAATACACCGGTTGTGAATGACAGATTAAATAGTTCAGAAAGTACAGGAGAGATATCATTTGCAAGAGCTTTAAAAATAGGTATTGGAATGCTGTTAGGTCCCGAAGCCTTGCTGTCATTAAGAGAATGAATAATCGATAATACTTCGTTTTTTTCTGTAGGTTTTATGAACATTGAATTAAGATTAGGATTTTTAAGATATTTATTAAAGTCAGTATTGGATGAGTGGATCTTATTCTGTAAATCTTCCGGAACTGAAACAAAAAATGAATTAAAAGATTCCGAAATTTTAATGGGGTCGTGTATTATGGAGTTGGTAGAAGATAAGCATGAAGGAGATGAGTTAACTCTCGAACTAATGTTTAAAAGGTTCTTAATACCATTCCATGTAGATTTCAAATTTTTGGCATTGTCAGAGAAGAACTTAGAGTAATGGTTCTTTTTACTACGACGGGTGAGAGTAACAAGTAAGTTTCTATATGCTTTATAAGATTTTTCTAGATTGAGTTTGTTATTAGGACTCTAGATTGAGTTTGTTATTTCTTTGCTTTAAGAAATTTTTTAAATATTTTATTTCGCATTTTAATAGAAGTCAAGATTCCTCGTGTTATCCAAGGTTTGAGACCCCTTGATAAGCAACGATTGCTGACTTTTTTCAATGGTGCATGTTTATCTAAAAGAGAATTGAAACTTGAGAAAAACTCTTCAAATGACTTATTAGTCTTACCTTCGTTGACATTGATTACATTAATCCAGCTAATTTTTGAGAAATCACAACATAACTCGACGCAATTTATTTGTTTTAGATTTCGACGAAAAATGCAGCTTTTACGAGAATTAATTTTGGTTCTATAAAGAGGATGTATTAAAAATTGGGGCAAATGATCTGATACCGTAGAAGTAAAATTACCGGCAAAAACATTTGTAGAAGTTGCATTAGAAAATATGTTATCAATTAGAGTTTTGGAGTGATTTGTGATTCTTGTTGGCAATGAAATAAAGGGAAGAAAGTTATTTAAAGCAATAGTGTCTAAAAATTCAGAGACAGAATTATCTGAGTTTGTTAATAAAAGATCGACATTAAAATCGCCTATTAAAAAAGTAGTTTTGTTTTTTTCCATAGATAGCTTTTCAAAAAGTAGAATTAAATATGATTTAATAAATTCTGAAATATCCATACTAGGATGGCGATAAATACAGCCAATAATGATGTTTGATTTTTTAGGAATTATGATTTCCACAAACACAGATTCTAAAAGTTTTGGTTTAAGCATATTAAGGTCATATCGAAGTTTGTAAATTAATGTATTCGATATATAAAGTAAAGCTCCTCCAAAATAAGATTTTGTTGGAGTGTGCTCATAAACATAACCGGTAAGATTTAATGGGATAGTTGGTAAAATGTCATGTTTTAGTTTAGTTTCAGTTATGCCAATAATACTGAATTTATGATTAATAAGAGATAAAAGTGAGTTTAATTCGTCAAAATTTTTAACAAGAGAAGCAATATTTCAATGAAAAAGAAAAAAATTATTTTTGTCGATGTTAGAAGAGTTAAAACTTTCTATGTCCATATATTTACAATTAATAGGGTATTCTTCGAGGTTTACATCATTGTCATTGTTGTTATTAAGTTGATGGGAAATAAAATCATTAAGTTCATTATAAAGATTAGGCTGTACGGTGTTTGGGAAAGATGATATGTTGTTTTCGAATTCATTAATATGAATCACTTTATCATTTATTGTTTGCAGGTGCAGCTCCTTATCTGATAAAGTACTGAATGGAAAAATTTTTTCCCTACATGAAATACAGAAACAAGATGTTTTAGAGTTTTTCAATATTCTAAATTCAATATCATTCAGACGACAACATTTTTTATGGAAAAGGTTTAGGCAATGATAACATTGAAGGTAGTGATGGTTTTTATTAATTTTCTTGAAGCAATCTTTGCAGTGAGTAGACATTTAAGTGTTACAGTTTATATAATAAAATGATTGAATGAACTGAAATAAGGAAACAAAGAGTAATATGAACAGCAATATAACCAAAAATAATAAAAATAATAATAGTATTTATTAACAATATAAATATAATTCAATTGATAAAATAGTAAAACAAAAATAATATTTATTTACCAGTCAAAATAAATAATGAAAAAATACTATTAATATAGTAAAAGAAAAATAACGTAAATATATATTGAAAAAAAGTTATAATTGGTTAAATGATAAGTTGTAAGTATAAATTAAAACAATTTATATTAAAATAATAATAAATTATAAATGATTATAAGTAAAATATTCTAGTTATAATAAGTGGAAAATATAATAATAAACTATTAAGTCTATGCTTAGTATTATAAGTTAATAAGTAAAACTATAGTAACTAAGCTAACAAACTATATAGATATATAAAAACAATAATAGTAATAATACTAGTAGCAATAATAACTATTATAATAACAACAACAACAACAACAACAACGTTTCTCTTACTCAATTTATAAATAACTAATCATTCGCAATTTTTCTTTTTTTACATAAAGCAATATTTATTACTACTATTTATTTTCGAATAATTGAAAAATAAAATAACTAATTTTAGTTTTTTTATTTTTCAATTTTTCTACAGTTTTTCTACAAACCATTTTTCTTTTTTTTGGAGACCTTGGTATTTTACTTACTTTATTTACCCTGTTATTAAAATTATAGTAAATTCTTCTTTCACTGATATCTAATGTTTTTAGAAAGAATAATTTACAGAAAGCTTTTAACATGGTTTTTTTTAAAATGATATTTATAAATACAATTCTTATGTTTTTCCATTCCTGAACTTTTACTTTTTCTTTTACAATCCCACCTTTCTATATTTTGAGTATAAAAATTATGTTTCTTAGTGTCACTTAAGTTCCAGAAATAAGAATGGATTTTAACTCTGTCAAAAGCACTAAAACATCAAAACATTTTAGTTTACACACAGAAGAACAAGCTTCACCTACTTTTCTCTCAGATCTGTCTTGACCAATTTTATCTATGTAGGCCTTGCTACACAGCCTTTGCTTTTTTCTGACAAAAACGATATATTTATAAATACTGGTTTGTTCTTTTGATTACAAGT